>CAMRHE010001373.1:0-118686 GCA_947044405.1 Leptodactylus fallax | reverse complement strand
CTTGTACATTAGGGCAGTATTATAGTAGCTATATTCTTGTATATATAACTCCCAGATAAAAATAAAATTCTAATTTACTTACTAATAGATCTATATCTACATTGTTCCTGGGACAGATCACCATCTCACGTGAATTCTCCAATAATTAAAGGACTCTCCCGCTGTTATTTCACAATTACTCTTCCCTACAAGGAAATCAATGTCAGGTAATGATTTTGGATGTCACATTTTGTCAGACATGAGATTTTTCTATAGACTTGGACTTAATCAATAACTAATTCCAATGTAAATATTTACAGGACTCAGCATTGACTTCATTAGGAAACGTCACAAGTCATTCGTTGTATTTTATGTCTATTGTGATATTTGTTGAGGAGGAGTCTTCGTGGTAATAACTGATGCATTTTGGTAAGTCTTGTGGTTATATGATCAAGTCTTAGTTGTGGTTAAGTTTTTAATATGACTTATTGGTTGGATTGGCAGTGAATGTACTAGAGTGGGTGTTATAGTCATTCTACCTTGACCTGGGGATTTAGATGCTTTGCTAGAGACCAAATACCTCGTAGTTAGGCAATATATCCCCTAACAACCAGGCTGTCCCAAATGGCTCAGAACTGTATGTGCATTTAGCAGCTGGACAGTATTCACACCACACCAACCCATGCAGTATTCCACACTATGCTATTAATTAGATTGTTCTAAAAAAAAAAAAAAAAATACATTTAGCCGTACAACATCTCTATTAATTCCATCTGAAATTCAGCCCCTTGTGCCGGGCCGTTCGGTGGTGTCTATATATCCGTGCTATACAAACCACACACAAAAGAGCAGATTGCTTTCCGCACTGTGGGACTCTATTGTCAGACAATGCATTTAACATGTGCGCTACCAGCCTTTTATCAGCAACAAAGACTGCCGGAATAATGGAAGAAGCACAGAGCGCCGGAATTTTTTTAAAATTTTTTGCTACCGCAAGTCGTTCCTGGAAATATCCCATACTATTGAAGTGCTGCCAAGTGGCATCCTACCCCCAAGGGCACCTTTCTGTGAAAGACAGGAGCATGACTTGGAGATTTTGTCTAAATAACAAAACCGAGTCTGCATTTGTAATTAGCAAGCGAGGAAGATTAAGTCTAGTGCCGAGGCTTTCCAAGCAGTCAACATGGAGTACTGAGGGAAACAATTGTTTTGCCAAGCTGTCTAAGTGCTTGTACTGCTCCAGATGTCCTGAGCTATTTGCAATTATAGCTTCTGATAAAATAAAGCTGCTTTCATGTGTAAATAGCAGCGCTCTCACCATCGAAAATGCACAGCCGCTAAGGCTGAAAAGCAATATTAAAGGCCCGCGTGCCGGCAGAAAATAACCGCAACGTCTCATGTCGAGGCATATTGTGAAAATGATCATTTACTTCCAAAGCAACCACAGACATTGTAACGTTTTAACAATCACACAAGAATACAATGTGGTGACGGTGCATGCAAGGAAATTATCAGGTAGAGGACAAAGCCCCAATACACATTAGACACATCGCCCGTGTGTCAGCCATAGTCACAATTATACACCCACTTAGAGGGATTTTTTTTTAGGATTATATCATCTATACCATTTCACTATTATCATACTAGAAATTGATACATATTGTTCTATCCTGTATTTATTTTAGGATTGTAGCTTTTATTCTATTTTCCATACATGGTTATGGGGGCGGCCATTTTGCCTGAGCTGCTATTAAGAGCATTCAGATATGCTTTACAACAGCAATGTGGACCATAGGAACCTGCAGTTCAGAGATGATTCACTGACTTCTATGGGAGTGTTGTGGGCATGCTCTGTAATCTGTACTGAGGTCATTTTGCAAGACTGGGAAGAGGAAAGATGTGCTATCACCTATTGGGAATGTTGGATCCTGTGTCTATATATTATCCATAGATATGCTTTACAATAGCTACATGGACCCTTAGGAACCTGTAGTGTAGAGATGATTCATTGACTTCTATTGGGGAGTTTTGTGGGCATGCTCTGTAATCTGTACTGAGGTTATTATACAAGGAGGGGGACGAAGTTAAATGTGACATTACTTATTATGACTGGTGGATCCTGTGTTATCTATATACTATCTACAGATATTGTACACATGTACCACAGAAAGCTATAGTCTGTAGGTGACACACTGACTTCTATGGTAGAATATTGTGGGCATGCTCTGTGATCTGTACCAAGGTCAATTTGCAAGGAGGGGGAGGAAGTGAGTTGTGAAATCACCTATTGCAAATGGTGAATCCTAATTTATATATATATATATATATATATATATATATATATATATATAATCTACAGATATGCTTTACAGCAGTCACATGGACAATGGGAGCATATAGCCTGTAGATGACCTATTGACTTCTATGGAAGAGTGTTGTGGGCATGCTCTGTGAACTGTACCAAGGTCATTGTGCAAGGAGGGGGAGGATGTGTGACATCACCTATTGTGAATGGTGGAGACAAAACATTGTCTCTCACAATGAGCCTTATCCTCACTAACATCATCCCATGGCTGTTCAGGTCACTTCCCCCACAATATCAAAACACTCCTCTCCAGCCGCACCCACCACTAACATGGTTTGACTACAATGTGCTTGGTCTAGACCTGCATAATCCAAAAATCATCATGTTATGCTATGGCATGTCCCTTGTTTATTTAACAGTGGGCAGGTCACTGCCTCGCCCCCAAAATCATATAACTAAGACTGGATTCACACCTGCGCTTGTTGCCCATTCGGGAATTCCGTCCATCCTACTCTGTTTATCCAGACCCCATGAACGGAAACCCAAACGCAGGTGTGAACCTAGCGTAACATATTCAGGTGATTGGACAGGTCAGTTTCCCCCAAAAGACCAGCACACTCCTCTCTTGCTGCAGTCTCCGTTACCCTGATGTATGTGCTTGTAACAGAAGTAACTCAGAAGACATTAAAATGAGAATGTTATGGTGAGTCCCTTGTTGATTGTTTTACAGTGGACAGGTCACTGCCACCCACAAGTCCAGTACACTCTTCCCATGAAATACTCTGTTTTGCCAGAACTCTGCTGCATCCTTTATATGTCTGTCATTTTCCTCTGACTAATGCTATTATTATGTCATGGCACTGTCCCTATCACATACAGCTTTGTCCTCACTAACATCATCCCATAAATGGACATGTCATTTGTTCCCCACAAAATCAGCACACCCTACCACTGCAGTCCCCATTACCATGATCTTATTACAATATACTTGAACCCACTTACATAACTAAAAGACATCAAAATGAGCATGATTTGGTGAGCTCCTTGGTCCTTGTTTAAGAGTGGACAGGTGAAAGGTCACTGCCTCCCACAAAATCAACAGACTCTTTACCTGCTGCAGTCCCCATTACTATGATCTACGTACAATGTGCTTGATCCCCAACTACATAACTGAGAAGACATCAAAGTGCACATGTTATGGCAAGTCCCTTGCTTGTTTGAGAGTAGACAGGTCACTGCTACCAACAAGTCCAGTACACTCTACTCATGAAATACTCATTTTTTTCAGAACTCTGCTGCTTCCATTATATGTCTGTGACCTTTCACTTAAGACTAATGGCTATTCTTATGTCATGGCACTTCCCCAGTCACAAACAACCCTAACATTCCCATGAATGGACAGGTCACTTTACCCCCATAAGATCAGCCCACTCTTCTACCGCTGCTATCTTCATTCCCATGATCTGACTAGCGTGCTCCATCTTCCCCTACATAATCCACAAGACTTTATAATGAGTACGTAATAGCAGGTTAAGAAACAAGAGTCCCTTGTTGTCTTTGTAGCGTGCAGTAAGAAGTCTTCTCCATTTCCAGCCTGTCTGATTCTCAGGTTATTATTCCCCGTGTTCTTGCACAGAGATGGCAGCTCAGACACTTCTGTCATCGTACGCCGCTCCTAATTATTCCCCAGCGCTGACTTGACTTTCATAAGCCGGTTCTGCCGCAGGATTTTTGTCCTCTCACTGGAAATCCAGGTTTATTCATGCAAGGTCAAGTATAGCACATTTATAATGGGCCATAATTACCATTCACGGATTATTTTACCTCCTCGATTTTTAAGGGGGCGTGAAAAATAATTCTCAAGTAGCAGAGAACTCACGATTACTGTATGTTTTCATGAATGTGAGTATAATGGGAGGCATGAGCCGCTAGATTATAATGTATGCAAGCGCACAACATTCTGCATCATTTATAGGGAGAATCTGCAAAGGATTGTTGTGCTTGGTACAGACCGGGAGAGGGGTGTGCATAGTTATGCAATACTTCAGGGGGTTATCCCGAGTGGACAAAATCTATGTGGGAGGGGGATTACCTACTTGGAAACCTTTCCTAGTAGTCAACAAGACTACAATAAGCCCATTCCACCAGGAAAAACTCAAAGGGACTGATCCACAGTCACAAATTCCTACAGTATAGGTAATAAGTATCTGATCAATTGGAGTTTCACATGTGGGACCTAGATTGGTCAGGAGGCATGGGCTCCCCGTTAGAATGGAGTGGTGGTCAGGCATGAATTCTGCTGCTTATGAGACTGATGAAGATATCTGAGCGCTCCTAAAGACTGATGAAGATATCTGAGTGCTCCCAAAGACTGATGAAGATATCCGAGCGCTCCTAAAGACTGATGAAGATATTCGATCGCTCCTATAGACTCATGAAGATATCCGAGAGCTCCTAAAGACTGATGAAGATATCCGATCGCTCCTATAGACTCATGAAGATATCCAATCGCTCCTAAAGACTGATGAAGATATCCGAGCGCTCCTAAAGACTGATGAAGATATTCGATCGCTCCTATAGACTGATGAAGATATCCGAGCGCTCCCAAAGATTGATGAAGATATCCAAGTGCTCCCAAAGACTGATGAAGATATCCGAGCGCTCCCAAAGATTGATGAAGATATCCGAGCGCTCCTAAAGATTGATGAAGATATCTGAGCGCTCCTAAAGACTGATGAAGATATTCGATCGCTCCTATAGACTCATGAAGATATCCGAGAGCTCCTAAAGACTGATGAAGATATCCGATCGCTCCTATAGACTCATGAAGATATCCAATCGCTCCTAAAGACTGATGAAGATATCCGAGCGCTCCTAAAGACTGATGAAGATATTCGATCGCTCCTATAGACTGATGAAGATATCCGAGCGCTCCCAAAGATTGATGAAGATATCCAAGTGCCTCCCAAAGACTGATGAAGATATCCGAGCGCTCCCAAAGATTGATGAAGATATCCGAGCTGCTCCCAAAGATTGATGAAGATATCCGAGCGCTCCTAAAGACTGATGAAGATATGGGGGGCTGATCGCTCCTATAGACTCATGATGAAGATATCCAATCGCTCCTAAAGACTGATGAAGATATCCGAGCGCTCCTAAAGACTGATGAAGATATTCGTTCGCTCCTATAGACTGATGAAGATATCCGAGCGCTCCCAAAGATTGATGAAGATTTTCCAAGTGCCCCCAAAGACTGATGAAGATATCCGAGCGCTCCCAAAGATTGATGAAGATATCCGAGCGCTCCTAAAGATTGATGATTTTTTCCGGCCGCTTCTAAAGACTGATGAAGATATTCGATCGCTCCTATAGACTCATGAAGATACCGAGCGCTCCCAAAGATTGATGAAGATATCCAAGTGCTCCCAAAGACTGATGAAGATATCCGAGCGCTCCCAAAGATTGATGAAGATATCCGAGTGCTCCCAAAGATTGATGAAAATATCTAAGTGCTCCTAAAGACTGATGAAGATATCCAAATGCTCCTAAAGACTAATGAAGATAACTGAGAGCTCCTAAAGACTGATGAAGATATCCGAGCACTCCTAAAAATTAATGTCAAGCCGAGTGCTCCTAAAGTTGTGTCCCAAAGTCACAAGTTATCATGTGTCCACAATATAGATAATACATTTCTGACCACTTCCAGTTTCACATCTAGGACCCAGATCGATCAAGATGCAAGGGTACCCAATAGTTTGAAGTGTTGGTCATGCAGATATGCTGCTGCTTTTGAGACTGATAAAGATATCCGAGTGCTCCTAAAGACTTATAATGATATCTGAGAGCTCCTAAAGGGATTGTCCCATAGTCACAACTTATCATGTGTCCATAGTATAGATAGATAATAAGTGTCTGATCACTGGGAGTTTCATGTCTAGGACCTTGGTTGGTCAGGAAGCAAGGGTCCCCATTTTAGAATAGAGTGATGGTCAGGCATAGATGGGGCTGCTTATGAGACTGATGAAGATAGCTGAGTACTAGGTGAGCGCTCCTAAGGGATTGTCCCACAGTCACAACGTATCCCATATCCACAGTATAGGTAATAAGTATCTGGTCACTGAGAGTTTCATGCCTGGGACTTAGATTGATCATGGGGGCAGGGATCCCCCTACAGAATACAGAGGCGGTCATGCATACAGTCTGCTACTTATGAGACTGATGATAATAGCCAAATGCTACAAAATGGTAGATCGGTAGGAATTTATCCATTGCCTCTCGTCATCCGTGCCTTAGACTTTGAATGCAGTGGAGGGGAAAATGCTCAACCACTGCTCCATTCAACTACTCCTGGCTGAAGCCTGGAGGCTGGGGAGAATAGATGATCAGGGTATCCTGTTCTGGTGGGGGCCTGGTCACTGGGATCTACACCGATCTACCAGTTATCACTAATTGAGTTGGAATAGACTATGCCCTGGATTCCTGAACATCAACCAGCTCTATGTAGTCAGACTTGGAGTCATGTAGTAATTGCAGCTACATAATAATTAAATATTATATGATGAGCACACAGTGTTGTCAGATTGTAGATTTTTTTTAAATTCTATTTTCTGTCCATGATTATGGGGCGGCCATCTTGCCTGAGCTTCTCCTCTACTTTGTTAACAGCATTTAGTGATCTTCTTTACAGCACAGTCATGGCCATCGGCAGCAGTATGGGATGGTCTGTGCAGGGAGAGGCAGTAGATAATCTGTGACATCATCTATTGCCAGTAGTGATGTAATGATGGCTCAGTGGCGTCATCTATAGAGGTGTTATCTTTTATAGCAATCTGTGATGTAAATGAGTTGCCTGCTACAAAGAAAACTACAGAATTGGAAAGTGTCCATCTGTTATTAGGATTGGTGGTCAGTTTTTTATAGATAATGACATATCAAAATATCCAAAAATATTTAATGTCACATCCCCTTTAAGAGTTTGCTACAATTGTATCTGTTCTTGTCAATCCTATATACAGTAAGCTAATCAGTTTGGGTTCTACCCGCACTAATACAATGTAACAAACTACTTGATAGAATATCGATGGTGCTGTGGATGTCTTACCCAGTAGAGAACTGTCTGCACTGGATACAATTGTAACAAACCCTCAGCTGACCCTAAGACATATTAAGTCTTTACAGGGAGATATTATTCTAAACTATTCCCTGACAGCAAGCAGAGATCTTGACCATGGTGAGGGACTGAAACATAAACTATATTAGGAAGTTGCAGAACTTTTCACGAGGCAGTAAATAATCTTTATTTATATGGCTGGATAGCTCCAGATTGAGCGTCAGGATCGGCGCCGTCGCATGAGTAATATCTGCCTGTAACATTTTGGGTATAATAACTCTGCGTTCCGGTGATTTCAGATGGGCGATATTTTTATTTGACGTTCTTATTTGACTGTTTCGCATTTAATAGAAAGATGTTTGGATCTCAACAAGAGTCGTAAACATGAATGGTGATGTACGTCGTAAAAGGAATTGTTTCTATTTCGCCAGTGCGACGCCGCGTGCGTGGCGCTCGCATTTTCATTGTTGTGGAAGCGATTATAATAAAAATACTCCGTTAATTCCCTTCCAAAAGATGAGGATTTAATAGAAACTTTATGACGTATAATTGCCGGCACAATCTGAAACGCATTTGCAGCAATGTCCCGGGCGCCGCAGTTATAACCAGCTTTACGCTACATATTGTTACAGACTATAAATACTTTATCTCATTTAGGCTCAGCATGCAAATGATTTTGTGGATTTTCCTTAAAGGGGTTCTCCACCTTGGACTATCAATCCAGGGATCGATTATCATCATGCTTGATAACTTTTGTAAACTGGTTTCTGGGAGGTAGGCGGGTGGGGCAACATTTTTGGGCCCTTTTTCTGAAGACTATGCCCCATTTTTCCAAATTACAACTAGAGATGAGTGAAGCGGTTCATAATAGGCAGAGATCATTATGAATTTTTCAAAAACTTCAAACTTTTTGGAAAAATTTTAGGTTTCACCACCCCGAAAAGGCACAGTTATACTCTGGGGTCTCTTCACTGTAGGGCATTGTGAATTATGTAGGGTGTGCCGCCATTATGATACTTGTGTCTAAGTGTCATGATGTCAGCGCACCCCTGTGATTGGGCCGCAGTGATCCCTACTGGCTGATGATGTCAATCAAGGGGTCAGAAGGGGCCGAAAGAGGATGCTGAGGTTCCATCGTATTCCGCAAAGGAGCCCAGGAGAGATAAGTATGGGCAAGCCTCACGAATATTCGCAAATCTCCAAAAACAACCCCTTTACATGATAAGTTACATGGACATTGGCACCACAAAAATATTTGTGCCAACTGTTCTGGGAGCTTACGAGGTCTCTCCTGTTTCAGGAGCTTCTCAGACATTGGTTAGTACATACTTA
The DNA here is from genome assembly GCA_947044405.1 of Leptodactylus fallax. NCBI lineage: Eukaryota > Metazoa > Chordata > Amphibia > Anura > Leptodactylidae > Leptodactylus > Leptodactylus fallax. The sequence continues at coordinate 109,960 of CAMRHE010001373.1, read as the reverse complement.
CCAAATTTTCTAGAAGTCTACTAAATTTTCGTGAACAAGCCCAAAAAATATGGGTATGTTATGACTTATAAAGGGGCTTACAAAAAACTCCATCCAAAAGTCACTCATGGACAGGACTTTTGCCCTTTGGAGGAGGAGTCCTGGCAGTGATGATCCGGCCCCCACAGATATAGCCCTGATGTCATCATCATCCAGTCTGTCTGGGATGACATGAAGAGACAGAAGGATTGGAGCAAGCAACATCCACAGAAGATCTGTGCTTAGTTCTCCAAGATGGCGGCGGGAACAACCTCCCTGCCCAGTTCTGCCAAATACTGTCTGCAAGTACCGAGAAGAACTGATGGAAGGCAAAGGGCAAAGGTCACACCAAATATTGATTTGAATTACATTTTTCTTTTCTTCATTCACTTGCATTTTGATAACTTGACAAAATTAAACTATTAACCCTTCTATTTCCGAAAGCATTCTTACTGTGCAGCATTTTTTCCACAACTGCCTAAACCTTTTGCACAGTACGGTATGCAAGTAAGACCATCATCTGAAGTCTGTATTTTCAGTTTCCCTACAGCACCCCTACAGGGAAAATGAAGCATTGCACATCCCCCATTTAATTCAATGGATTGTCTGTGTAATGCAGGGCAGGACAAGTCCTCCAGCACCAGAGACACTCTTTGTAGCCACATTAGGATCTGTATCTGAAGATTGTTAGAGATATTTTTTATTCTATTTTCTGAACATGATTATGGGGCGGCCATCTTGCCTGCTCTGTTAACAGCATTTAGTGATCTGCTTTACAGCACAGTCATGGCCATAGGCAGCAATAGTCTAGAGCTAACTCAATGAGGTCTATGGGAGAGTTTTCTAGACATGGGGAGGGGGGAGGAGATATACTGTGACATCATCTATTGTCAGTAGTGATGTAATGATAGCTCAGTGGTGTTATCTAAAGAGGTGTTATCTTATATTGCGATGTACATAAGGTGACTACTTTAAAGAAAACCTCTCCAGAATGGGCTCATTCTATTATTAGGCTTAGTGGTTAGAGAGAAAATTGCAGGATATAGTAGTTTTTTAAAAAAATATAGAAAATGTAAAAAATAAATAAATAAAAAATTATCTAAAAATATGTATAACATAAAACCTTGATTTGATACTAGGCCAATTTTTTGGTGACACACTCCCTTTTTGTCTGAAAGCTGGGAGTTGTAGTTTCCCAAGAGCTGAGGATTACTAGGTTGGAGTTCACCGCCTTAGTCCTTTTATAGTTTATGAGAGTGCACACGGTCACGTAGACTGAGATGGGCCCACTCCCATGTCCATGGCTCCTCCGCCCAATGTATTGGGTTCCTGCCCTTTTTTACATGGGCCCTGCCCGTCATGATAAAGGATAAGCCCAGAGAGTTACATTGGTCCCATCCATTTCCACTTGAAAGAAAAAAAAAAATGAAGGCAAAAATAAAATCGTCGATTGATCCAAATGCCAGTTAGATAAGACATTTGCGTTTGCTCCTCATTCATCTGCATAATAAGGGCAGGAATCGGCGCCGTGGCTTCCTAAATGATGTAAACCACGGATAATACGGACTGTCTGGAGGATAACTGAGGCAAATGGCATCTTACTGTGTCTGAATCTAATCTCAGGGAATGCCCCTTTAATCTGGGGCGCGGGGTTTATAGACCTGTAAACCAGAGATATCACACATCTGAGCAGATCAGCAGACCGGCGGCACTGAGGGTGACAGCTGACATGTATGTGGGAGGCGAGGAAGGAGAGAATATCACTGGAAAGGTTTCCAGACGCTCCCAGGATTAAAAAAGTACAGAGACAGAAAAGGCAACAATTTATAGACAAGATCTCAAAAAATCTTTCAACTTCAGACATTTTTTTGGATAAACTTTGAAGGTGGACGTGACGCACGGAGGACTCGGTGCTTAGGATCCCTAAAAAGTATATTCTAGGATATTGATCCCGTGGGGATCAAAGGCCTGAAAATAATGTAAAAAAATAAAACATACTCCGCTTCCATTCCCCTACCAGTCACTACTTCCTAGTCCCTCCTGACATTCAGCCAGTCACAGACTAAAGTGGGACACCGCCTCACCGCTGCGACCACTGATTGGCCAAGAGGTCATTTCCTGTGTGCCAGGAGGGACCAAGAAGTAGAGACCAGCAGGGGAACTGGGAAGTGTCTGAACTGTAATGACAGAGAATTGGGGAGGTGAGCTATTACCTTTTTTTAAATTTTTTTAACCCATTCTGAGCCTTTTGACATTTTTCCCCTCCACCAAACACCCCCAGTGAGAAAGGAATCAGCCTAGAACTTTGGACCTAAAAATATGGACATTCATTTTATTTCTAATAACTTCTCCACATTCTTAAAGGGAATGTCACCAAAACCCAGGATATAAACCTAGCCCCACAGATAGATAGGTTAGGGTCACTGAATCAGACAGTATTTTCCCCTGTGAATTGCTGCCTCTGTTGCCAAGATGTCAAAATGCAAATCAATAACAAGGGCCACTGCCATTGCTCCCAAAAGGTACTGGAGGGAACTGGAGCACTCAATCAATTCCTCCAGCCTCCCTCCAGAGTTGGGGCAGTGTTGAGGGGGCCTGCAGTGTACCTGATGGTGGTGGTGGTTCCCATGGGGTGCTTCCAGTTGTAAGGACTTCTCTACTCTCACTGAGCCAGGTGATGGTGGTCGGAAGACCCTTTGATAGTAGGAATGAGATAACGGAAACAGATGGGCATAGTAGTGCAACAGGAGTTCCACTGTAGAAGATGGTTCTGAGCCTGGTACCAGTTTTTTCACAGCAAGAGGATGCTGGGGTGATATGCTGGTTCTGGTGACACTAACCTATCTATCTGCAGGGCTGGGGTGATATGCTGGTTCTGGTGACACTAACCTATTTATCTGCGGGGCTGGGGTGATATGCTGGTTCTGGTGACACTAACCTATCTATCTGCAGGGCTGGGGTGATATGCTGGTTCTGGTGACACTAACCTATCTATCTGCAGGGCTGGGGTGATATACTGGGTCTGGTGACACTTACCTATCTATCTGCAGGGCTGGGATGATATGCTGGGTCTGGTGACAGTAACCTATCTATCTGCAGGGCTGGGGTGATATGCTGGTTCTGGTGACACTAACCTATCTATCTGCAGGGCTGGGGTGATATGCTGGGTCTGGTGACAGTAACCTATCTATCTGCAGGGCTGGGGTGATAGGCTGGTTCTGGTGACACTAACCTATCTATCTGCAGGGCTGGGGTGATATGCTGGTTCTGGTGACACTAACCTATCTATCTGCAGGGCTGTGGTGATATGCTGGATTCTGGTGACACTAACCTATCTATCTGCAGGGCTGGGGTGATATGCTGGTTCTGGTGACACTAACCTATCTATCTGCAGGGCTGGGGTGATATGCTGGTTCTGGTGACACTAACCTATCTATCTGCAGGGCTGGGGTGATATGCTGGGTCTGGTGACAATAACCTATCTATCTGCAGGGGCTGGGGTGATATGCTGGTTCTGGTGACACTAACCTATCTATCTGCAGGGCTGGGGTGATATGCTGGGGTCTGGTGACAGTAACCTATCTATCTGCAGGGCTGGGGTGATATGCTGGGTCTGGTGACACTAACCTATCTATCTGCAGGGCTGGGGTGATATGCTGGGTCTGGTGACATAACCTATCTATCTGCGGGGCTGGGGTGATATGCTGGGTCTGGTGACACTAACCTATCTATCTGCAGGACTGGGGTGATATGCTGGGTCTGGTGACACTAACCTATCTATCTGCAGGACTGGGGTGATATGCTGGTTCTGGTGACACTAACCTATCTGCAGGGCTGGGGTGATATGCTGGTTCTGGTGACACTAACCTATCTATCTGCAGATCTGGGGTGATATGCTGGGGTCTGGTGACACTAACCTATCTATCTGCAGGGCTGGAGGGATATGCTGGGTCTGGTGACACTCCCTTTAAAGTGTATAAGTCACTGGTTTATTTCACAGTAAGAGTTAACTTGTGTGGAAAGTAACAGAATTTCACAGACATAATCTGCCCTAAATAAGTACAGACATCATTAAAATATTGTCTTTTCCCGGAATGTAAGTTGATGTTGATTCGGTAATTAGTCATCTCTTACCTTCTATAATTAGGATGTTCTGTGATTGGGACCACTTGGAAATGTTTAGGCTGCAAAAATCTGTAACAGTTTAATGTTTCTAAAATTGACATCTGGAATCTAGAAAGTAAAAATAAGTTTTTCTTCAGGTTTAAGTTTGGTTATTTTTTTACATTCATCCAGCCTGGTATTAAGATAATTCTATGGTGGGGCGAAGGGATTGTTAAGGCCGTCCCTTCTCAGCGTCACCAGAGATCCATTCAATGGGTGAAACCCAACAACCATCTCTAACTGTCTCTAAAGACTGCCAAATAAATTAGGCAAAAGTCTTCCCCCTCATTCTCTAGTAAGAATGTTTAGATGCTGATGTATCGATCATCAAGCCCAAAGAGCAGAAGGTCAAAACTATCCTACAATCCATTGTCAACCTGGGACAAGTCAATAATCAAATCTGACATATTATTAGAAGTGACCGAGTTTATGCATCAAATTGAAGTTTTGGAATTATAATTTTTTTGTGTTCGTTGAACACGCCAACTTCCAAGGGAGGGTACGAGTTTCTCAGGGCCAGTTCTCCAGGGCATCACTAGAGCCCCAGTCGATGAATATAACAACCATCGTTGACTGTTCCTGTAGATCAGAGCAGAAGTCAGGCAGATAACTTGTCTCAACCTTTACTAACAATGTATGCTTAGATCCTGATGTAACAACCATCAAACCAAAAGGTCACAACTTTCCTATGACCCATTACCAACCAGGAACAATTACACAATGACATCTGCCATGTTAACAGAGGTGACCGAGTTTATACATCACATTGTATTTTTGGTACATTTGAAAGGTGAGGGTGGGAGATCCTCGGGGCCATTCCTACGAGGATCTCTGGAGTACATTTGATGTAGGTAACACAAGAACCACTTTTGATCAGAGCAGAAATAAGGCAGATAACTTGTTTCCACCTCAGCCGCTAGTGACAATGGTTACTTAGATCTCGATGTAACAAGCACCAAGTCCAAAGAGCAAAAGTTCTTTCCTATGATCCACCAGAAAAAATATCAGGGAAGTTTTTTTTTCAGACACACTGACCAATTTATCTAGAACTGCTTGAGAGTCAAAGACTGAGCTATAAGAGCCCGGAGAGTCGTACAGCACATTCCTGTTACTGGTAGCGGAGAAATGAGCCTTGTATCTCCTAGTGATGGAAATCCCAGGACAGTAAATATGTAACAAACTAGACATGTGATAAGAGACAGTTCCATATTGTGTTGTAACCTATTTGGAGCATTCATTTTGTCTGTATAAACTGTTAATGTTGAATGTATTTCTGTGATTCTGTTCCCTTAAGACAGCAGCCAGTTGTAATTGTGACATGATGCTGGAGTGTGGTGGCGCCCCTCTGCCTTTTATGTCAGCTGGTGGCCTGGTTCTGCAGACAGAATGTGAGCAGAGAAGTCCAGGAAGTGACGTGCCCAGGAGAGCACAAGCAGCCATCTTAGCAAGTGTTGTATTGAACTGGTGTGGAGATTTTTCTGTACATGCTAAGCTGTATCCCTTGGTCCAGAGACAAACAGAGTGTAAAGAGACAACAAGTGGGACCAATAGTGAGTCCACGTGAAAGGAAACTGTGCTCAGTGGCTGATCAGTGAGACGTGACATTGTGACTGTGTATATGGATACCACAGATAGAGATCTCGCAGTGCTGTTGATGTACTGGACAGCTACCTGCTAAACCACTACCCCGCTTACATCCCAGCTCAGTGTATGGATCTTCGGGCTCAGGACTGTCAGTGTGCTGAGTGGAATCTGCTGTTGGATTACATTGCATTCATTGGGTTTCCCTGTTAAAGAGGTCACTTCATTTCTCCCAAGATCCTGATAACCGTGAGGAGCGCACGCTTCCTATAAAAGAAAGGATATCGATCTTTGGGCCCCACCGCGCGCTTCTACAGACTGTAAGCGGTCCACCTGGACCACTGGGGAAAAGGGGGTGCACCCAAATGTGAAGTCTTTATTAGGGTCAGTTAGGTATAGTTTTGAGTATATTGTTCATTCAGTGTCCATACTGCATAAGTGGACAGATTAAAAGTAGATACCTATTGCAGAATTTGCCTTGAAATTGTTCATGCTATATTGTATATTTTGCTTGTCTTTATCCCTGTCATTTTACCTTTAACTAGCCTTTATTAACTTATAGTAAATATATATTTTTTTCTTGAACTACCGCGTCTGCTTCTCATTTCTGGTTGCCGAGTCCAAACCACCTGCCTTGCTCTCGGTATCACACATGTAATTAATCATACAATATCCATATATTGTGTAATATATATTAAAAATAATCACTTTATTTGGAAGCCGGAATTGGTAACTTTTGTCTGACTACTCCAACTCCATCTCAAAAAGTGGCCCCGAACTCCAACTCTAACTCCTCAGCCACTCTATCTACCCAACGCCTAGTTTCTAGAACTATTATATAGCTCCTTCTAGCTACGAGCTATCTAAGGAGGTCATGAATGTATCTATCTATCTATCTGTCTATCCATATCGATCTAGCACTCAGAGCTAGCTAGCTCAGGTGGAGCTACTCATATCTATCAATCTCTATCTATCTGTCTCATATCTATCTATCTAGCTCCCATGGCTGGCTGTCTGGTAACTTCTGCTATACTCTCTGATGCATAGTTGGCATCCCATCTATCAGCAGGGTCTCTTCTCTGTACAATCTATCTATCTTGGTAACCAGCAGTCTATCCGTTCTCCAGGCATTATCCCAATATCTACCATAGCTAACAACTCATATCTATGTATCTACTACTAACTATGATCCAAATAACGCTGCAATATGTATCTATCTATCTATCTATCTATCTATCTATCTATCTATATCCAGTGCCTTGCTCACTAACTATCTATCTCGGCGCTTCTATCAATCTTGAACTTTTCAACCTATTGCCCACATTTCAGGCTTCAAACAAAAGGATATAAAATTTTATATTTTCTTGGTGAAGAATCTATCTCAAGTGGGACACATATCTATTGTCGTGGATACTATCTATCAATCTATATCTATCTGGCTCATATCTTCTATCTATCTATCTAACTATTCATATGTATCAATCTCATAAAAATCTGAAAAGTGTTAGGCGTGTATCCATATCTATCTATATCTATCTGCTAGGCACATGTATCTATCTATCATATCTTTCTATAATATCTATCTATCTATCTCATATCTATCTATCTCATATCTATCTATCTATCTACTATCTACCTATCTATCTATCTCATATCTATTCTATCTACTCATATCTATCTATCTATCCCATATCTATCTATCTCATATCTATCTATCTATCTATCTATCTCATATATATCTATCTATCTATCTCATATCTATCTATCAATCTCATATCTATCATATCTTATCTCTATCTCATATCTATCTATCTCATCTATCTATCTCATAGCTATGTATCTCATATCTATCTATCTATCTATCTATCCCATATCTATCTATCCCATATCTCTCTATCTATCTATCTATCTCATATCTATCTATCTACTATCTATCTCATCTATCTATCAACTCATATCTATCTATCTCATATCTATCTATCATATCTATCATATCTATCTATCTCTATCATCTATCTATCTATCTATCTCATCTATATCTATCTCATATCTATCTATCTCATATCTATCTATCATCCATCTATCTATCTATCCATCTCATATCTATCTATCTCATATCTATTTATCTATCTATCTATCTCATATCTATCTATCTATCTATCTACATATCTATCTATCTCATCTCTATTATCTATCTATCTATCCCATATCTATCTATCTATCTATCCCATATCTATCTATCTATCTATCTATCTATCCATCTATCTATCATCTATCTATCTATCTATCTATCTCATATCTATCTATCTATCTACTATCTATTCTATCTATCTATCTATCTATCTATCTATCTCATATCTATCTATCATCATATCTATCTCTCTATCCATCTCTATATCTATCTATCTATCTATCTCATCTATCTATCTATCTATCTCATATCTATCTACTATCTATCTATCTCCATATCTATCTATCTATCCCTTATCATCTCATCTATCTAGCTATCTATCCACTATCTATCTATCTATCATATCCATCTCTATTTATCTCTCATATCTATCTATCTCCTATCTATCTATCTATCTATCTATCTCATCTATCTATCTATCTATCTCATCTATCTATCTATCTATCTATCTATCTATCTATCCACTGAATTTATCCATCCATCTATGCCACTATACCCCAGAAGGATATACAATACCTCCATCTTCCATCCCCTATAACAGAATTACCTCCCTTGGGTGTGTCTTACAGGATTTACAGTAGGAATCTCTGTTGCAGAATCTGCCTAAAATCGGTGGAGAGAAAATTCCTGCATGGAATACTTTTCTTTCCGCCAGTTTCAGCATAACACCAGTGGTAACCCGGCACACCCCATTATAGTCTATGGAGTCCACGGGTTACTGCGTGTAACCGCTTTTTTAAGCAGACATGGTCTCCGTCTTTCCCATGCGGACCCAAAGGACGGTAATCCGAACCCTAGTGTGAACCTAGCGTTACTGAGGCACATTTTCGGGTTGTGTTATTATATATTATAGTTATAGTATATAGAATTCAGCCTCAGCCATAGACAATGCAGTATAGTGTAGTTTTGTGGCGCCCCCTCCTCCTCCCGCACCCTCTCCCCTCTTATCCCTCCCATACGCAGTCCTCCTTGGGGCGCTTTGATGGATGAGACTGGTTATTCAAACAGAAATCTTAAATTGTCTGTTTTCATTTGCCTGGTGCGGCGGCGTCCCCCGGGGGAGGGTCACCTCATTATTTGCATGATACATTAGGTAGAGGGTTGTCCCAGCTGATTTATGGAGCGGCCTCGGTGACAACTCATTAAAGGGATGTTCTATTGATCGCAGAAGAGACATAAGTTGATTTCTTAAGTCTATGGAGCCCTTATTCACCAGAGTAGTGGCAGCAGAGTAAATCTACTTTGCCTCGAGCAATGCAGCAGAGCTGAAGTGGCGTTGCCTGGAAAATTGGGTCAGCGCTGAAGGTACAGGCAGATAATCACAAGGAAAGCCAAACTTCTGTATTCTAGTGGGAGCGAACAAGCAGGAAGGAATATTTCTTACCGACGGCACAAAACTGCAGAAATAGACAGAAAACTACCTGGGAAGTGTGAATATAACCGCCATCTGAAATTGAGTGCTGTTATTTGCTAGACTTCAGAGCTTACTGGAAACAGTCAGCATGCATGTTCACAGACAACCCCCCCCCCAAAAAAAATCAGAATATATGCTCAGTATTACTGCCTAAAAATACCGCCATATAGTGCACATTACAATGCCATATAGAACTGTAACTATATACATACTATACAGCAAAAAAAATATAATGGCATATAATATATAATAGTGCCATACAGTGCCCACATAATACTGTCATATACTGTAGTAACTACTTGATAGTACCATATGGTGAGCACATAATAATGCCATACAGTTCCCACTGTATAACACTGCTATATAGAGGTTTACAGTGGCAAACAGTGAAAACTTAAAAAGGTAATAAAGTACGCACAAAATTCTGCCATATAGAGATAAACACATAATAGTGCCACACAGTGTCAAAATGATACCGCAAAAAAAAGTTGTCCTATGATGGAAGCCTAAAAACGGCATAAAGTGTACACAAACTAGTGCCATATTGTACCATAAAGTGAACACATAACAACACCTAAGTGACAACATAATACTGCTATGGAGAACTTATAGGATTGTGCCATATAGTGGAATTCTAAAAATGTTATATACCCAGAAAATTCAGCACTATAGTATTATAAACTGAAGTTGTAATATCGCCATACAGTATCAACATGATACTGCTATACAGAGCTTATGGAACAGTGGCATAGCAGGGAAACTTAAAAGTGCCATAAAGCAACCACATACCTTAATACTGCCATTTAGTATCTATTTCATAGTGCCATAGGATAAGCACCTACAGTAATACCGCCTTTGAGTACCTATTTGATAGTGACATATTGTGAGCACCTATAGTAATACCGCCATTGAGTACCTATTTAATAGTGCCATATAATGCGCACCTACAGTAATACTGCCATTTAGTATCTATTTCATAGTGCCATAGGATAAGCACCTACAGTAATACCGCCATTGAGTACCTATTTGATTGTGACATATTGTGAGCACCTACAGTAATACTGCCATTGAGTACCTATTTAATAGTGACATATTGTGAGCGCCTACAGTAATACCACCATTGAATATCTAATAGTGCCATATAGTGAGCACCTACATTCATTGAACACATACTGTATTGTTGCATAGTATATACAGCATAATACAGTGTGTACATATCAAAGCCATACAGTGCCCTTATAATACGACTATATGGTGCCTATTATATAAAAATGCCATACAGGAAAACTCAAAATAGCCATATAAAACCCAGAAAGTGCTGCCATATGGTACCTGTATAACAATACACATTGTGATATAACATGGCCATATAGTGTCCCCATAATGCAGCTTCTTTATACAATACCAGTAGTTATGGGGGGCAGTAAGCACAATGTGTATGATATGGGAAGGGGTAACATCTGGGCCTGGACACCATTTCTTAGAAGAGCTCTGTAGTGCACACAAGTTCAGCTCTGCTACACTGAATAATGGTTAATAAGTGATATATATGTGCAGATACAGGAGCGTCTTCCTTGTAGATGAGTATTCACACTGAGTCCTGTCTGGTGGTGACACACACGCTGGTACACTTACAGATGTCACATGCTAAACACAGAAAGGGACATTGTAAATTCTCAGCTCCTGGGAACGTGGCATTTACTAGAACGCTCAGTACAAACAATGAAGCCAACACCGGGGAGGGACCGACACAGAATGGAGACATTATTGAGCGTCTTGTGTGATTGCTATTGACAAACTGTTCCTGAAACCCAACTAGCAGAAACAAATTACAGACACAGAGCTTAAAGCTGCAGAGACAGCTGCAAGTGTGGAGAGTGCGAGCAGGCATCACATCTAGTGTATAATGTAAGGACTGATACAATATCGATACATAGTATATAGATGTACACTGCATCATTTATCAATGTATATAATGAAATTATATCCATAGAAAGCTGAGCCATATTGTATTAACTACCTTGCACTGATCTTGACATACTCCAGAGCTGTACTCACTGTACACACATTACATTACTTATGCTGAATTACATCTTGTATTATACTCCAGAGCTGCGCTCAGTATTCTGCTGGTGCAGTCACTGTGTACATACATTACATTACTTATCCTGTACTGATCCTGAGTTACATCTTGTATTATACTCCAGAGCTGCGCTCACTATTCTGCTGGTGTAGTCACTGTGTACATACATTACATTACTTATCCTGTACTGATCCTGAGTTACATCCTGTATTATACTCCAGAGCTGCACTCACTATTCTGCTGGTGCAGTCACTGTGTACATACATTACATTACTTATCCTGTATTATACTCCAGAGCTGCGCTCACTATTCTGCTGGTGTAGTCACTGTGTACATACATTACATTACTTATCCTGTACTGATCCTGAGTTACATCCTCTATTATACTCCAGAGCTGCGCTCACTATTGTGCTGGTGTAGTCACTGTGTACATACATTACATTACTTATCCTGCACTGATCCTGAGTTACATCCTGTATTATACTCCAGAGCTGCACTCACTATTCTGCTGGTGCAGTCACTGTGTACATACATTACATTACTTATCCTGTACTGATCCTGAGTTACATCCTGTATTATACTCCAGAGCTGCGCTCACTATTCTGCTGGTAGTCACTGTGTACATACATTACATTACTTATCCTGTATTATACTCCAGAGCTGCTGTGGTGTGTCACTGACATCTTACATTCTTTCCTGTATTTCTCCGGGGCTCCCCTCCTTTTCTGCTGGTGTAGTCACTGTGTACATACATTACATTACTTATCCTGTACTGATCCTGAGTTACATCCTGTATTATACTCCAGAGCTGCACTCACTATTCTGCTGGTAGTCACTGTGTACATACATTACATTACTTATCCTGCACTGATCCTGAGTTACATCCTGTATTATACTCCAGAGCTGCGCTCACTATTCTGCTGGTGCAGTCACTGTGTACATACATTACATTACTTATCCTGTACTGATCCTGAGTTACATCCTGTATTATACTCCAGAGCTGCGCTCACTATTCTGCTGGTGCAGTCACTACGGTATGTACATACATTACTTATCCTGTACTGATCCTGAGTTACATCCTGTATTATACTCCAGAGCTGCGCTCACTATTCTGCTGGTACAGTCACTGTGTACATACATTCTTTCTTTTTCTTTTCTCTCCCTGGGTTCCCCCCTTTTTTTTACCCCAGGGCTGCGCTCACTATTCTGCTGGGCAGTCACTCGGTATGTCTACATTACTTATCCTGTACTGATCCTGAGTTACATCCTGTATTATACTCCAGAGCTGCGCTCACTATTCTGCTGGTGCAGTCACTACGGTATGTACATACATTACTTATCCTGTACTGATCCTGAGTTACATCCTGTATTATACTCCAGAGCTGCGCTCACTATTCTGCTGGTACAGTCACTGTGTACATACATTACATTACTTATCCTGTACTGATCCTGAGTTACATCCTGTATTATACTCCAGAGCTGCGCTCACTATTCTGCTGGTACAGTCACTGTGTACATTACTTATCCTGTACTGAGTTACATCCTGTATTATACTCCAGAGCTGCACTCACTATTCTGCTAGTTGTCACTGGAAACAGTCCATGGAGAGCTAGTCAGGAGACTACAGACCGGGCTCCCAGGACAGAAACAATCCTAGACAAGAGCCGGTCAGCAGACTACAGACTGGGCTCTACAGATAACAGTCCAATGAAGGAGCCAGTCAGCAGACCTGAAACCCCTGGACTGTCTCCTTTCGTCATGCAGAGATGTGGAGATTATGAGACAGCCGGGGTATAAGCGGCTCCTCTCATCCCTTCCTCAGCAGACACATCCAATTCCGCACCGGTTACATCTTCTGCTAAATGAGGAAATCCATCAATATTCACAGGAATGTTCCACAAGGTTTAACAAGTGACAAGACAAATAGGATAGAGATGTCACCTGTACGAGGAGCTAAACCAGACAAGGCAGGGCAGCGGGAGTGGCGGAGGATGCTGGGAGTGATACTGCAGGTCTGCTGCAAAGTTCAGTCCATCTCTCTGCCCCTTGGAGGCCGCACAATATTACAGGTTACAGAGGTGAAGGCTCGGATTCTGCTCCGCCGAATGGTAATCAGGATAACACTGCTAGAAGCGGAATATTTAAAGGGGATGTCCATAAAGTGTTTAGCTGAAAAGCCCTTTAATAGAGGACTCCAGTAATTGCTGGCGGCAGACACGTGACATGTGCTCACTGGTATCTGTGGCTTGGATTTCCATGTTGCCAGTGTTACAGTAAGGTTTCTACATTGTAGCAATCTGTATCTGCAGTTTCCATGATCTATACAGTATTTGCACCTGACAACCAACAACCATGCCAGAAAGGACACATTAAAAAAGTGATTGGAAGTGATGCATCATGGGATATCAGTCAAATAAAAAGTAAGCAGGAAAGTGCTGATATAATTCGGTATCACTGATAATGGTGAATTCATGAAGCAGAGCTGCAGTGTAAAGTATGAGAGCAGATGGAAACCGCTGTCTGAGTCTGTGATGACATGACAGATGGATTTCAGACTTTGTTCTGTTTTAGCAGCGCTGCAGTGTAAAGCATGAAGAACGACCAATCAAGAGCCTGATCCTAGGGTTAGATGAGTGGGAAATAGAGAAGGGGGAACCTCTGAAGATTTGTCAGTCCAAACTTGTTAGGATAGAACCAGAAGTGTCATTATTATACTCTGGGATCTCTTCAGACCCCCAGAGTCAGGGCTGCTTTAACCATAGGGCCACCAGTGCACCGGGCCCTATGATAGCAGGGGCCCCCTTGGGATAGTGAGACAGTCCTGCATTTGCTGTTCTGCTGATCCAGACTACCCCAACTTCAGCTCACTGGGGTCCTAAGGACGCTGACGTTCCCACCAGAGAGGGGAGGAGTAGTGTAGTGTTAGGGGAGAGAGGAGAGGGGAGGAGCAGTGTGGTGTAGTGTTAGAGGAGAGGGGAGGAGCAGTGTAGTGTTAGGGGAGAGAGGAAAGGGGAGGAGCAGTGTAGTGTTAGGGGAGAGAGGAAAGGGGAGGAGCAGTGTAGTGTTAGGGGAGAGAGGAGAGGGGAGGAGCAGTGTAGTGTAGTGTTAGAGGAGAGGGGAGGAGCAGTGTAGTGTTAGGGAGTGAGGAGAGGGGAGGAGCAGTGTAGTGTTAGGGGAAAGAGGAGAGGGGAGGAGCAGTGTAGTGTTAGGGGAGAGAGGAGAGGGGAGGAGCAGTATAGTGTTAGGGGTGTGAGGAGAGGGGAGGAGCAGTGTAGTGTTAGGGGACTGAGGAGAGGGGAGGAGCAGTGTAGTGTTAGGGAGTGAGGAGAGGGGAGGAGCAGTATAGTGTTAGGGGTGTGTGGAGAGGGGAGGAACAGTGTAGTGTTAGGGGAGAGAGGAGAGGGGAGGAGCCTGTAGTGTTAGGGAGTGAGGAGAGGGGAGGAGCAGTATAGTGTTAGGGGTGTGTGGAGAGGGGAGGAACAGTGTAGTGTTAGGGGAGAGAGGAGAGGGGAGGAGCCTGAGTGTTAGGGAGTGGGAGAGGGGAGGATCAGTATAGTGTTAGGGGTGTGTGGAGGGGGAGGAACAGTGTAGTGTTAGGGGAGAGAGGAGAGGAGAGGGCCTGTAGTGTTAGGGGAGAGAAGAGAGGGGAGGAGCAGTGTAGTGTTAGGGGTGTGAGGAGAGGGGAGGAGCAGTGTAGTGTTAGGGGAGTGAGGAGAGGGGAGGAGCAGTGTAGTGTAGTGTTAGAGGAGAGGGGAGGAGCAGTGTAGTGTTAGGGGAGTGAGGAGAGGGAGGAGCAGTGTAGTGTAGTGTTAGAGGAGAGGGGAGGAGCAGTGTAGTGTTAGGGGAGTGAGGAGAGGGGAGGAGCAGTGTAGTGTAGTGTTGGGAGGGGGGGCGGTGTGTTGGGGAGAGAGGAGGGGGAGGAGCAGTGTAGTGTTAGGGGAGTGAGGAGAGGGGAGGAACAGTGTAGTGTTAGGGGACTGAGGAGAGGGGAGGAGCAGTGTAGTGTGTGTTAGGGGAGAGAGGAGAGGGGAGGAGCAGTGTAGTGTAGTGTTAGGGGAGAGAGGAGAGGGGAGGATTAGTGTTTTTTTTTTTTTTTGGTAGGAGAGGGACATAATATTGTAGGTGTAGCTGGAGGGGGACAATAAACTTGGGGCAACTGGAGAGCGAAATTAACAGGGGGCCAATGGAGGGGGACTGGGGACAACTGCCTTCTTCAGATTCTAATAAACATTGTAGCTGGAGACAATGACCATCGCTGTGTCGTAATGTAAGGGGACTATAAAGAATGTAACAATTAGGGAGCATTCACATGGCGCAGTCGGATGCAGTTTTGATTCCGTTTTGGCGTGAAACATTTATTTAACATGAAATTAAATACTGCATCAAAAACCACATCAAAACTGCATCCAGTTTTATCAGCACCTAACTGCGCCATGTGAATACATCCAAACCCTAAACCCATAATCTGATTTACCTCGTATTGTCAGACTGTTCGGTTATGTGGATTAACCCCTTTATCGCAGGATAGTGTACTGTATCCGGTGGTAGTGAGGAGGATCCCCATCATCCATCCGCACAGGTTGCCAGGTATATACTCCAGTACAGCTGATAATTGTGTATATTTTCCATCACCACATACAGAATTCTGCTGGCACACGCTGTATGTGAATTATTCATGTGACATCATCAGTCAGGCCATAAATCCGTCCAGCTCTGAGACTGATTTATTGACGATTCTCCAAGGCTGTGACTTTATTATTAAATATTAATATCGGCTGATATCTATTTACGTGTCA
This sequence comes from Leptodactylus fallax, assembly GCA_947044405.1. Lineage (NCBI taxonomy): Eukaryota > Metazoa > Chordata > Amphibia > Anura > Leptodactylidae > Leptodactylus > Leptodactylus fallax. Next base: position 93,713 of record CAMRHE010001373.1, on the reverse strand, counting down.
ATGAGGAGCTGAGCGCGCTGAAGATCTGTCCCAGACTGATGTATGTTGTCACAATCCTGTGCTTGTTGGGATCTTGCTATATAAGAATACATGTAGACTGGGCATGACTGCCTGCTCTGCAAAAACCAGTATCTAAGCTAAGTCGTATGTCTCTAACTATGGATAGTGCTGGTACATGTTACCTTATGTCTGGGCTTGGCTTAAGCTTAGTAACAGTGTCTATTGGGATCTGCGGCAGCCCAGAATCTTACATTTTACTTAAAGGGAGTGTCACCAAACCCAACATATCACCCCAGCCCTGCAGAGAAGGTTAGGCACCAGACCCAGCATATCACCCCAGCCCGCGGCCGTCCGCCCCCCCCCCCCCCAGATAGATAGGTTAGAGTCACCAGAACCAGCATATCACCCCAGCCCTGCAGATAGATAGGTTAGTGTCACCAGACCCAGCATATCACCCCAGCCCTGCAGATAGATAGGTTAGTGTCACCAGACCCAGCATATCACCCCAGCCCTGCAGATAGATAGGTTAGTGTCACCAGACCCAGCATATCACCCCAGCCCTGCAGATAGATAGGTTAGTGTCACCAGACCCAGCATATCACCCCAGCCCTGCAGATAGATAGGTTAGTGTCACCAGACCCAGCATATCACCCCAGCCCTGCAGATAGATAGGTTAGTGTCACCAGACCCAGCATATCACCCCAGCCCTGCAGATAGATAGGTTAGTGTCACCAGACCCAGCATATCACCCCAGCCCTGCAGATAGATAGGTTAGTGTCCCCAGACCCAGCATATCACCCCAGCTCTGCAGATAGATAGGTTAGTGTCACCAGACCCAGCATATCACCCCAGCCCTGCAGATAGATAGGTTAGTGTCACCAGAACCAGCATATCACCCCAGCCCTGCAGATAGATAGGTTAGTGTCACCAGACCCAGCATATCACCCCAGCCCTGCAGATAGATAGGTTAGTGTCCCAGACCAGCATGGGTCCCCCCCCCCGCCCGCGTGGTTGTGTCACCAGACCCAGCATATCACCCAAGCCCTGCAGATAGATAGGTTAGTGTCCCCACAACCAGCATCTATCCTTCCTGTTACTATGGGCCCGCACTTGTACATTACAGTGGCGCCTCCTGTGGTGTAACTGCTGTGTTAAGTGTGAATTACCAGCTGCCAGCTTGGTATATTTATACCACAAAGCGAGAAGGGGTTATGATAAAATAAAATTATAAGTACAATTAAATATAACATTAAATTATTATTATTATTATTATTATTATTATTATTATAGGATTATTGTTGATCTCTGTTACTATAGTGTTGTTTTTATTATTATTTGTATTACTTTTATTATTATTATCATTATTATTATTATTATTATTATTATTATTATAAGTATTAATCATTTATTGTTATATTTTTACTTCTATTAAAATGTTATTACATTATTAGGACTAATTATTATTATTACTGCTGTTACTTGTATAATAATTATATTTATTATTATCATTATTATTATTATAGGTCATCAATTAAAGATCGGAGGGAAGCTAACACCCAGGACCATAAGCTATTTCAAGAGACTGCAGAATTTGGTTGACAATTGTATCCTCTTCACTGCTTACCAAGCACAGCGCCATTCATTGTATAGTGGTTGTGCTTTGTATTGCAGCTCAGCCCATCACTTGAATAAGACTGAGCAGTATACAGGCCATGTGACTGATGAACATGATATCACATTCCTCAGTGAGCACCACTACTGCCTCAGACAGCTGATCAGTGGGGGTCCCAGGTCTCAGACCCCTGATGATCTTCAATTGTTCACCTATCCTATGGTTATTATCATTAAATACTATTATATAATTACTAATGCTATCAAGTTATTATGTTGTTGTTTGTATTATTGTTACTTTTAATTACTTTTGTTTTAGAATAATTCTATTATAATTAATTATTATTATTATTATTATTATTTCTATTATGTTATTTTATTGCTATTTGCTATATCACTTTTACTATTATTATTATTATTATTATTATTATTATTATAATGTTGCCATTATTGTAATTATTATTATCGTTGTTGTCTTTATTATTATTATAATTATCATTATTGTTATCATTATTATTGTTATTATTTGCATTGTTGTCATTATTATTACTATTACTGTTATAATAGTTGTCATTATTGCTATTATTGGTATTGTTGTTATTATTGTTGTTAATATTATTATTTTAGTTGTTGTCATTATTATATTATTATTATTATTATTATTATTATTATTATTATTAATGTTGTCTTTATTGTTATTATTTTTATTATTTAATATTTTCGAGATCCCAATACAACCTGTGTATATCTTCATGCATTGACTGGCGGATCTAGTCCGCACACCTTGTGAATATGTATAACCGAGTTACATTTCGCTACCTGCACTGTTTTCTCGAAATATATATATATTAAAAAAAAACACAATCTAGGGAAAACAGATAAGAGGGAAGATAAGAGAATGCAGCAAAAAAAAAAAAACAATAACGTAAGAAAATATCTGATGAGAAAAGTAGTTTAAAGACGTGACAAGAGATGAAGCAATCTCCGGGTGCCGGCAGAAAAATTCAATAAGTTGCTCTTTACAAGACAAGATAAATGAGGACATAATAACACATAAGAACGCTGCGGCAAAGAAAGTTCTGAGGAAGAAGAAAACTTCACAAAAAGAGATACAAACTCTTCACTGCCACGTGGATGCCATCATCTACAGCAACCGTCCTGATACTACAACTCCCAGCATTCCCTAGAGACACAAACTCTTCACTGTCACGTTGGTGCCATCACCTACAGCAACCGTCCTGACAATACTACTACTCCCAGCTACAGATGAAATGTTCGTAACAAGCCAGATTTGTTAAAAAAAAATTTCAAAAATTTCGGGTTTCATGGAGCCTAAAACTTTTTGTGTTTGCCACCCATTAATCATGATTATATTCTGGAGTCTCTTCAGACCCAAGAGTATAAAAATCGGTGATCCGGGGGAGGTGCAGAAACATAACAAACACTGATACTCACCTTCCCTCACCTCTCCTGGGCTCCCTCGTGGTCCTCTTTGTTAGTCTTCCACCATGGCCAGGTAGCTTTTGACCCTTTTCTGGTATCTTTCACACTTTTCCCCTGGGTGATGTCAGGATCATCTTCATTAAAGCACAATGACGTTGGCGTTCCCATGTCACAGCCCTTAGCGGACATCGAGGCCCATGATCTCAGCCAGGAGAAGTAAGAAGATGACCGAAGAAGACCCCAAGGGAGTGCCAGGTGCCTGGCGGCAGTCCAGAAGAGGTAAGAGAAGGTGAGGCCCATCTCTACTCCTAAAGCTCCATGCACATGACAGTGTGCTTGGTCCATGGCTAACTGTATATTTCATGGCTAACACATTGGCCCATTATTATCTATTGCCCTATACATAAGCACATGTATTATCATGGGTCAGGGTATGGGGCTGTGTTCCTATACCTGTCCATTTTGGGGCCCGGGCTCACAGGAGGAAATCAATGAGTCTGTGAAGGCAGGGACAACACCCATATAGATATAGATATAGATAGATATCATAGATATCACCCATGACCCATGATCCATGTACTGTATCACCACGCACCCCGGACCTGCACACGTTCATGCATAAAGCCTAATCTTTGGGATTTTTGGCCACCTGTATGAACATCCTCAATTTCCTCTCCATAACATGTGGTTTTGAACCTGATGTTGCGAACCTACAAGTCAGGACATGCTGGGATTTATGGTTTTGCGTCACCCAAAGAGCGACAAGATGGAGACCACTGGTGTATCCCTTTGTCTACAGTCTTAGACGTCACTGCCAGGAGATGTTTCGCCACTATAAAACCAGAATCTAGAAGAGGTTTTTCCATTAACAATATTTAATTAAAATGAAGCCGGATGCGTCCCATTTGCGTGTCTACGTGTAATCCCATCGCGTCTGGTAAAGCTGGTGATGAACATTTTGATATACTAATAATTGCGTTCTCTTTATTGCCACCGCCATAACGAAACATGACAGCCGCCTGTTTATCCGTGCTAGATTGTAGTGCATATTTCATTACACGCACCTGCGCCCGGCGGCCCACATGTGCTCTACTGGGCGAGATATTGCCAATGGTAATTCATTCACTGGCTGCCAGGCAGCTGATAAAATCCCGGAGATAAATCATGGAGCAGGCGCTTCACTGGGAGGGGACGGTCCCCGCTGTATACGCCGCTTAATTATCCTCCATGAAGTTATCCCATCAGGTGACATGTTTAAGACTTCATCTACAAGTTTTATTGTATAGGTATATACAGGGTGCGGGGCTGGGGGGGTGCTCAAAAAGTCATCACATAAGCAGCAATGTCTTAAAGAGACAGTTCTGTGCTGGTAAATGCAAAAAGTAATATATGTTAAATCCATTCCCTAAATATAAGTGATCTGCTGTAAGTATGCAATGAACATGGCAGCAAGAATTCAATTACCTGCAGCGCTCCTACAGGGGGAGTGAAGTATTACACAGTGTCTAATAAAAGCAATAGGATCTCTGTGTAATGCGCTGACAGGCTGAGTCCTCCAATAAGAGATTCCCTTAGATATACTAAGAAGATAGAAATGCCAACACCAAAAGATCTGAGAAACGCTCCATGGTGAAAACCTACTAAATATGTGCAGCAAAATAACCGTAAAGGGTGTGAGAAAGGGGTTAATGAAACAACACAGCGCAAAGTAAAATGGATGCTTTAAATAGTTTTCTTAAGTAAATAATGCACCAAACAAGGTAAAAAAAAAAAATATATATATATATATATATATATACAGTACAGACCAAAAGTTTGGACACACCTTCTCATTCCAAGAGTTTTCTGTATTTTCATGACTATAAAAATTGTAGATTCACACTGAAGGCATCAAAACTATGAATTAACACATGTGGAATTATATACTTAACAAAAAAGTGTGAAACAACTGAAAATATGTCTTCTATTCTAGGTTCTTCAAATTAGCCACCTTTTGCTTTGATTACTGCTTTGCACACTCTTGGCATCCTCTTGATGAGCTTCAAGAGGTAGTCACCTGAAATGGTTTTCACTTCACAGGTGTGCCCTGTCAGGTTTAATAAGTGGGATTTCTTGCCTTATAAATGGGGTTGGGACCATCAGTTGTGTTGTTCAGAAGTCAGGTGGATACACAGCTGATAGTCCTACTGAATGGAGTGTTAGAATTTGTATTATGGCAAGAAAAAAGCAGCTAAGTAATGAAAAACGAGTGGCCATCATTACTTTAAGAAATGAAGGTCAGTCAGTCCGAAAAATTGAGAAAACTTTGAAAGTGTCCCCAAGTGCAGTGGCCAAAACCATCAAGCGCTACAAAGAAACTGGCTCACATGAGGACTGCCCCAGGAAAGAAAGACCAAGAGTCACCTCTGCTGCGGAGGATAAGTTCATCCGAGTCACCAGCCTCAGAAATCGCAGGTTAACAGCAGCTCAGATTAGAGACCAGGTCAATGCCACACAGAGTTCTAGCAGCAGACACATCTCTACAACAACTGTTAAGAGGAGACTGTGTGCAGCAGGCCTTCATGGTAAAATAGCTGCTAGGAAACCACTGCTAAGGACAGGCAACAAGCACAAGAAGAACACAAGGAATGGACATTAGACCTGTGGAAATCTGGTCTTTGGTCTGATGAGTCCAAATTTGAGATCTTTGGTTCCAACCACCGTGTCTTTGTGCGACGCAGAAAAGGTGAACGAATGGACTCTACATGCCTGGTTCCCACCGTGAAGCATGGAGGAGGAGGTGTGATGGTGTGGGGGGCTTTGCTGGTGACACTGTTGGGGATTTATATAAAATTGAAGGAATACTGAACCAGCATGGTTACCACAGCATCTTGCAGCGGCATGCTATTCCATCCGGTTTGCGTTTAGTTGGACCATCATTTATTTTTCAACAGGACAATGACCCCAAACACACCTCCAGACTGTGTAAGGGCTATTTGACCAAGAAGGAGAGTGATGGGGTGCTACGCCAGATGACCTGGCCTCCACAGTCACCAGACCTGAACCCAATCCAGATGGTTTGGGGTGAACTGGACCGCAGAGTGAAGGTAAAAGGGCCAACAAGTGCTAAGCATCTCTGGGAACTCCTTCAAGACTGTTGGAAGACCATTTCAGGTGACTACCTCTTGAAGCTCATCAAGAGAATGCCAAGAGTGTGCAAAGCAGTAATCAAAGCAAAAGGTGGCTACTTTGAAGAACCTAGAATATAAGACATATTTTCAGTTGTTTCACACTTTTTTGTTAAGTATATAATTCCACATGTGGTAATTCATAGTTTTGATGCCTTCAGTGGGAATCTACAATTTTTATAGTCATGAAAATACAGAAAACTCTTGTAATGAGAAGGTGTGTCCAAACTTTTGGTCTGTACTGTATATATATATATAAATATCAATATATCATGTACTATACTCCAGAGCTGCACTCACTATTCTGCTGGTGCAGTCACTGTGTACATACATTACATTACTTATCCTGTACTGATCCTGAGTTACATCCTGTATTATACTCCAGAGCTGCACTCACTATTCTGCTGGTGCAGTCACTGTGTACATACATTATTTATCCTGTACTGATCCTGAGTTATATCCTGTATTATACTCCAGAGCTGCGCTCACTATTCTGCTGGTGCAGTCACTGTGTACATACATTACATTACTTATCCTGTACTGATCCTGAGTTACATCCTGTATTATACTCCAGAGCTGCGCTCACTATTCTGCTGGTACAGTCACTGTGTACATATATTACTTATCCTGTACTGATCCTGAGTTACATCCTGTATTATACTCCAGAGCTGCACTCACTATTCTGCTGGTACAGTCACTGTGTACATACATTACATTACTTATCCTGTACTACCTGGTTACATCCTGTATTATACTCCAGAGCTGCACTCACTATTCTGCTGGTGCAGTCACTGTGTACATACATTACATTACTTATCCTGTACTGATCCTGAGTTATATCCTGTATTATACTCCAGAGCTGCACTCACTATTCTGCTGGTACAGTCACTGTGTACATACATTACATTACTTATCCTGTACTGATCCTGAGTTACATCCTGTATTATACTCCAGAGCTGCGCTCACTATTCTGCTGGTACAGTCACTGTGTACGTACATTACATTATGTATCCTGTACTGTATAGGTCGGTAGGCACCCAATGCCCACAATACATGAGGATATTTCCAGAGTTCCTACCTGTAATGTCTTGTGTCCTTTATGGCCCGGTCGCTGGGGATGCGCTCACTTTCCCTCTGGTTGAAGGCATACAGCCTATAGGGGTCTTCTCCAGGTTTCCATCTTTGAGCATTCAGGTATCTGCGCTCATCAAACTGGTCCCATAAATCATCCCAGTCCACATCTGTGTCCTGCAGAAAAGAGGAGGAGAAGTCTAAGTGTCCGAGCTCTTACCAAGTGTTACAAAGTTGCAGGTACTTTGCTTTGTTTACACTGTGGGTATATTGAGGGGGTGGGTGAGATGTGTAAAAAATGACTGGACCCCGCTGATCTAGTAATGTCTATGCTGCCACATCCCTTTAAATAACCAGTTCAGCTCTGCTACATCAGGATATATAACTGGTTAAATCTCATTTTCCAGCATGGAGTCTCAAATATCTCATATAATGTGATATACATTTGACTTGAGCAATGTACAGATCCCCCAGATAGACGTACGCAGCTCTCCTGCCACTTCATGATACCAGCGCCCGCACCCCACAATCCATCTCTCGCTATCTATCATGTTCTCTTAGCAAATGCACAAAACTGGAGATTTTGAGGAGTGAGATATTTATCCAATAATTGACTTTTATTCACTTAGTGGGCCGACATTCATCACGGTAATAAGATTCGGAGGAGCCATTTATTTATAAGTTTATGAAGGAGAACCTCTCCACGCGCTCCGCCATATCTGGACGCCTTCCCCTACCTAATAAATCTGCTCTAAATGGGAAGACTTGCTGGGCTGTGTTCAGACGGTGGGGAAGTATCAGCGGTGTATGAAGGATTATATCAAGGAGGAGTACACAGATATACATATATATAAATACAGTATATAAACCCGCAGCTATATACACAGAAATATCTAAATATACCCACAATTATATACAGTCATATGAAAAAGTTTGGGCACCCCTATTAATCTTAATCATTTTTAGTTCTAAATATTTGGGTGTTTGCAACAGCCATTTCAATTTGATATATCTAATAACTGATGGACACAGTAATATTTCAGGATTGAAATGAGGTTTATTGTACTAACAGAAAATGTGCAATATGCATTAAACCAAAATTTGACCGATGCAAAAATTTGGGTACCCTTATCATTTTATTGATTTGAATACTCCTAACTACTTTTTACTGACTTACTGAAGCACAAAATTGGTTTTGTAACCTCACTGAGCTTTGAACTTCATAGCCAGGTGTATCCAATCATGAGAAAAGGTATTTAAGGTGGCCAATTGCAAGTTGTTCTCCTATTTGAATCTCCTCTGAAGAGTGGCATCATGGGCTCCTCAAAACAACTCTCAAATGATCTGAAAACAAAGATTGTTCAACATAGTTTTTCAGGGGAAGGATACAAAAAGTTGTCTCAGAGATTTAACCTGTCAGTTTCCACTGTGAGGAACATAGTAAGGAAATGGAAGACCACAGGGACAGTTCTTGTTAAGCCCAGAAGTGGCAGGCCAAGAAAAATATCAGAAAGGCAGAGAAGAAGAATGGTGAGAACAGTCAAGGACAATCCACAGACCACCTCCAAAGAGCTGCAGCATCATCTTGCTGCAGATGGTGTCACTGTGCATCGGTCAACAATACAGCACACTTTGCACAAGGAGAAGCTGTATGGGAGAGTGATGCGAAAGAAGCCGTTTCTGAAAGCACGCCACAAACAGAGTCGCCTGAGGTATGCAAAAGCACATTTGGACAAGCCAGCTTCATTTTGGAAGAAGGTCCTGTGGACTGATGAAACAAAGATTGAGTTGTTTGGTCATACAAAAAGGGTTATGATGCGTCCAAAAAACACAGCATTCCAAGAAAAACACTTGCTACCCACTGTAAAATTTGGTGGAGGTTCCATCATGCTTTGGGGCTGTGTGGCCAATGCCGGCACCGGGAATCTTGTTAAAGTTGAGGGTCGCATGGATTCAACTCAGTATCAGCAGATTCTTGAGAATAATGTACAAGAATCAGTGACGAATTTGAAGTTACGCCGGGGATGGATATTTCAGCAAGACAATGATCCAAACACAGCTCTAAATCTACTCAGGCATTCATGCAGAGGAACAATTACAATGTTCTGGAATGGCCATCCCAGTCCCCAGACCTGAATATCATTGAACATCTGTGGGATAATTTGAAGCGGGCTGTCCATGCTCGGCGACCATCAAACTTAACTGAACTGGAATTGTTTTGTAAAGAGGAATGGTCAAAAATACCTTCATCCAGGATCCAGGAACTGATTAAAAGCTACAGGAAGCGACTAGAGGCTGTTATTTTTGCAAAAGGAGGATCTACTAAATATTAATGTCACTTTTCTGTTGAGGTGCCCATACTTTTGCACCGGTCAAATTTTGGTTTAATGCATATTGCACATTTTCTGTTAGTACAATAAACCTCATTTCAATCCTGAAATATTACTGTGTCCATCAGTTATTAGATATATCAAATTGAAATGGCTGTTGCAAACACCCAAATATTTAGAACTAAAAATGATTAAGATTAATAGGGGTGCCCAAACTTTTTCATATGACTGTATATAAGTAAAACTGCTATACCATCTCAATATAAACCTGCCCTACACTGTACAGACAATATGACCACCACATAATGCCAAAATATACAAAGTATCCAAATAATAATCCCATAAAAAGCCATAAAATATTGCCATATAGGTCCCATATAGGTATAATTACAGAATATGGCATACATATATGATATATACATGATATACCGGTATAGTTGATCCACTTTCAGGACCTGTATTTATGTGGAGAACAGAAGTCCCCTGACCCCACACCAGCAAGGCCGCATGCTCAGATGTGTCTGCAAACCCCATAGCAGTAAATATAGAGAACACACTGACACCTATCCTATAATTCTCTTCCAGTATGCAGAAGCCACCAGAAGGCTCGTCACTAGGCAAGTCCGAGCCCAGACATACGTTAGATAGATATCAGATACATAGATAGATAGAAAGGGAAAGAAAGAAAATTAGATACATTGATAGATACATATGAGAGATAGATAGATAGATAGATAGATAGATAGATAGATAGATATGAATAGATAGATAGATAGATAGATATGAGATAGATAGATAGATAGATAGATAGATAGATAGATATGAATAGATAGATAGATAGATAGATAGATATGAGATAGATAGATAGATAGATAGATAGATAGATAGTAGATAGATAGATAGATAGATAATATAGATATATAAGTACACTCACAACAACCTTTACAGATATAAGTATATAAGAAGATATAAGAAGTGTTCTATAGAAGGTTACGAGGAACTGACTTAATACCTAATAATACAATGATCACACAGTAATATATCGTACACTAGTAATACCGCGTTGCAGACCTGGTGATGAGTAAGAACATTATATTAGGACTAATAGAGTTAACATTGATTTATTTCCGGCGTCTTCGCCCAAGTTGTAGCCGCGTTTGATATTAATTACAACCCTGGCCTGGCTGAAGGTTTGCACGGTCTGATAGGGACTGTGACAAAATGTCATCTCTGGTAGAAGATGTACTGTACAGTCCGCGCTGCGATAAACCATTCACTTCATTGTTATGAAATGTACACATTAAAAAACACTTACAGCCTCTAATTATCACCAGATCACCTCAGCCGTGAAGAATTAGAGCTTACATTCAAGGTCTTTCATGAGCCGCATCATCGGCCCGCTGCACCGGAGAGATAACACCCTCCATACACCAATAAGGAAGAGGTTTCATCTGAGAACTTGTCAGACAATTTAGATGAGTTGTAAAATGAGACAGTGAGGTCAGTGGTTACTCAATGAACATATGATGGATGAGGCAGAGCGGGATATTGATTATCCCTGTACTCCAGAAGAAGCATTTAGTAAGTATCACTTTAAGAGAAGTAACCCAAAGAACCCTGTAATAATCACCTTTAAGAAGTTTACACTTTCTCTTGTTACCTACATTGATTCTTCAGAATACAACTACTATAATACTGCTCCCTATGTACAAGAATATAACTACTATAATACTACTCCTATGTACAAGAATATAACTACTATAATACTGCCTCCTATGTACAAGTATATAACTACTATAATACTGCTCCTATATACAAGAATATAACTACTATAATACTACCTCCTATGTACAAGAATATAACTACTATAATACTGCCCCCTATGTACAAGAATATAACTACTATAATACTGCTCCTATGTACAAGAATATAACTACTATAATACTACTCCTATGTACAAGAATATAACTACTATAATACTGCTCCTATGTACAAGAATATAACTACTATAATACTGCTCCTATGTACAAGAATATAACTACTATAATACTGCTCCTATGTACAAGAATATAACTACTATAATACTGCTCCTATGTACAAGAATATAACTACTATAATACTACTCCTATGTACAAGAATATAACTACTATAATACTGCCCCCTATGTACAAGAATATAACTACTATAATACTGCTCCTATGTACAAGAATATAACTACTATAATACTGCCCCCTATGTACAAGAATATAACTACTATAATACTACTCCTATGTACAAGAATATAACTACTATAATACTGCTCCTATGTACAAGAATATAACTACTATAATACTGCCCCCTATGTACAAGAATATAACTACTATAATACTACCTCCTATGTACAAGAATATAACTACTATAATACTGCTCCTATGTACAAGAATATAACTACTATAATACTGCTCCTATGTACAAGAATATAACTACTATAATACTGCTCCTATGTACAAGAATATAACTACTATAATACTGCTCCTATGTACAAGAATATAACTACTATAATACTGCCTCCTATGTACAAGAATATAACTACTATAATACTGCTCCTATGTACAAGAATATAACTACTATAATACTGCTCCTATGTACAAGAATATAACTACTATAATACTGCCTCCTATGTACAAGAATATAACTACTATAATACTGCCTCCTATGTACAAGAATATAACTACTATAATACTGCTCCTATGTACAAGAATATAACTACTATAATACTGCTCCTATGTACTCTATACTCTCCTATGTACAAGAATATAACTACTATAATACTGCTCCTATGTACAAGAATATAACTACTATAATACTGCCCCTATGTACAAGAATATAACTACTATAATACTACCTCCTATGTACAAGAATATAACTACTATAATACTGCCCCTATGTACAAGAATATAACTACTATAATACTGCCTCCTATGTACAAGAATATAACTACTATAATACTACCTCCTATGTACAAGAATATAACTACTATAATACTACCTCCTATGTACAAGAATATAACTACTATAATACTGCTCCTATGTACAAGAATATAACTACTATAATACTGCCCCCTATGTACAAGAATATAACTACTATAATACTGCTCCTATGTACAAGAATATAACTACTGTAATACTGCTCCTATGTACAAGAATATAACTACTATAATACTGCCTCCTATGTACAAGAATATAACTACTATAATACTGCCTCCTATGTACAAGAATATAACTACTATAATACTGCTCCTATGTACAAGAATATAACTACTATAATACTGCTCCCTATGTACAAGAATATAACTACTATAATACTGCTCCTATGTACAAGAATATAACTACTATAATACTGCCCCTATGTACAAGAATATAACTACTATAATACTACCTCCTATGTACAAGAATATAACTACTATAATACTGCCCCTATGTACAAGAATATTACTACTATAATACTGCCTCCTATGTACAAGAATATAACTACTATAATACTACCTCCTATGTACAAGAATATAACTACTATAATACTACCTCCTATGTACAAGAATATAACTACTATAATACTGCTCCCTATGTACAAGAATATAACTACTATAATACTACCTCCTATGTACAAGAATATAACTACTATAATACTACCTCCTATGTACAAGAATATAACTACTATAATACTGCCTCCTATGTACAAGAATATAACTACTATGAGTTCCATATAGTATATTTGGCTATATGTATGTATAGTATTAGAGGTTACAATGATATCATATTTGGTAATGTCCTCCACCATCATCTTCTCTTTATAGAGCAATTTATTGGGAATGTCTCATCTTATTTGGTGCATTTTCACTTTCCTCTTGCTTGTTATACTCATAGTTACGGTATAATAATGATAATACGTATTTATATTACACATTTGATAGATCATTACATTAATAATGTGGTGCAGTGACACAGGTGAGCTGGCGTAGCTGTCCTGGGGTTACTAGGGCAGATGTGGCCATAGATATGGTCCAGGGAGCTCATTAGTCCGTGTCTATTCTAAGGGTAATCATTTTTGGCCAGATGTCCTGCTGCCTCTGAGGCACACATGTTGTACTGAAAGAAACAGGGCAGTGTGTTTTGGACTCTATCGCACTTGATTGCTTTTACATATTTTTTAGATATTCAGCTGAAATCTATCCTAGCAGCAGCTTGTAGATATGGATATCAGCGTGAAGAACGGCCTGACAAGATATAAATTTACCATAATGTAACATTTGAAGTAGCCGGCGTTGTGAAGCCAGTAAGCTCCCACAGCAGATGTTTGAGCCCAAGTCTACAGAAGCTGGTGATTGTAGTCTATGCCAGGGCTGCTAGCGCGTGCCAGCTGTGCTCTTATTATCCCCACCATCATTTACTTCAGGCTGGATTACAGCCCATAAACTATGTTTCATCTCAGTCACAACACTCCTGCGCATCGCCCACTGATTTATAGGACAGATGCCGAAAACTCTTCATGTTGAACTCTTCTTCTAATTGTCACATTTTATGAGCTGGTGCTATGGTCGGGAAACAGGAAATTGGTTAATTAAACTGCACTCTCTGTGATTAGATGTATAACTCATATATATGTGGATATATATCCCATATGAGTAGCGGGGTCATATACCATGCTGATAGCCTCTGGTGGGATTTAACATCTGGATAGGGTGGAAGGAAGTGAAATATCCATGAATCCACTCAACCGGTCATGAAAAATGTCCAAGTTGCCTCTTGAGTCTAGATCTTTGTAAGCTCTCCACTTTTTGGAAGTTAGTCAATCTCTTTGGGTTACAATATAAATATATATATGGGTAATCAGGGTATCAAGGTAGGACTTGGGGTGTTGTGCTGAAACAATTGACCTCGATGGGATGGCTTGTGGTGGAAATTACCAATGGGCTTTACCATCTGAATAGGGTGGAAGGAAGTGAAAGACCCATGAATCCACTCAACTGTTGGGCCCTCAAGAACATCCAAGTTGCCTCTCGAGGTCTAAATCTTTGTAAGCTCTTTCATTTGGAAGTCAGTTGTTCTCCTTGAGTTACAAAATCTACCGACATATACCTAATCAGGGTATGAGGGCAGGACTTGGGCTTTTGGGCTGGAACGATTGACCTCAATAGGTAGTCAACCATTAAAAGTCATATACCACACTGATAGGTATTACCAATGGGCTTTACCATCTGCATAGAATCCATTCAACTACTGGGGCCTTAAGAACATCATCTTCAAGTTTAGCTCTTTGTAAGCTCTATGCCTTTTGGAAGTTAGTTGATCTCCTTGAGTTACAAAATGTGTAGACATACACACAATCAGGGTATCAGGGTAGAACTTGGCTGGAACGACAGACCTTAATGGTCAGTCAACCATTAAAAGTTATACAAAACACTGATAGCTTCTGGTAGAAATTAGTTATGGACCTTAGAACTAGCAGAGGGTGGAAGGAAGTGAATGACCTATGGACACATTCAACTGCTGAGTCCTCCAGGACTTTCATTTTGCCTCTGGAGTCTAGACCTTTGTAAGCTTAATGACTTTGGAAGGTTAAATGATCTGCTTCAGTTGCAAAAAGGTACAAAAAGTTGAAACACATACAAAAGAATATGTAAAAATAACTACATGGATAAGATCGTCCATCTTTCCACACTTTACAGCTCTCTTTTTGAGATACCAGGAAGGACCATTGGAAGGACTATATGAAAACCATCAAAGACTGATGTATCTGATGGCTCTGAAGAGACCCCAGAGTATAATAATAATAATAATACATACCATTCGGGATATGTAAGGAGTATTACATATGAACACATGAAAATCTGTCACCTGTCAACTTGAACTCAATATCATAGTCCTGGACAACCCCTCCACTTCGGAGGTCAATATTATAGGCCCGAACAACTCCTGCACTTCAGAGCTCAATATTATAGTCCCGGGCAACCTTTCCACTTCAGAGCTTAATTACATAGTCCTGGACAACTCCTGCACTTCAGAGCTCTATATCATAGTCCCGAGCAATCTCTCCACTTTGGAGCTCAAAATCATAGTAATGGACAACCTCTCCACTTCGGAGCTCGATATCATAGTCCTGGACAACCTCTCCACTTCGGAGCTCTATATCATAGTCCTGGACAACCTCTCCACTTTGGAGCTCAAAATCATAGTCCTGGACAACCTCTCCACTTCGGAGCTCAGTATCATAGTCTTGGACAACCCCTCCACTTCGGAGCTCAGTATCATAGTCCTGGACAACCCCTCCACTTCAGAGCTCGATATCATAGCCCTGGACAACCCCTCCACTTCAGAGCTCGATATCATAGCCCTGGACAACCTCTCCACTTCGGAGCTCGATATCATAGCCCTGGACAACCTCTCCACTTCGGAGCTCAATATCATAGTCCCAGAAAACCTCTCCACTTCGGAGCTCGATATTATAGCCCTGGACAACCTCTCCACTTCGGAGGTCAATAGCATAGTCCCCTTTAAGAATTTAACAGTACTATGATATTAAAAGTCTATATTTGTGCACTTTTATCTTGGTGCACCATCACATTTTTTATATCTTGGGCTTTCAAAAAAATGGGGCTCTACTATAGGAGATGGAAAAGTAATTGAATAATTGGTTTTTGGTACTTAAGAATATCAGAAGAACGTTTTCACTGCTGCCAACATTTTTAATATTTTACTCAGCCAAGTGAAGGACCGTCGTGGATTGAGCCTCATGCAAAATAAACTCAGGCCCACATCGTAAAAGAAAATGATAGCGTTTGGCTGGGTATCCGGGGAGAGTTAATGGAGTACACTGAACACTAAGGACGGCTGTAATTTAACTTTTTAAGGGAAACAGTTCTGCTGCGAGAATTTCCCTTATGAAATATCGCCCAAACTTTATAACTGTAATAACTCTCGGGGACTATGAGACTGTTCATCTAGCCAGCTGCCAAGAATGTTATAGGTTGAGGCACGATCCGCTGTTGATCGCCACGCCGTTTATCAAATTATTGGAGTAATTATTCAATTTGGACTCTTTAGTGCGGTAATACTTCAGCTTGGACTCGATTAACTCAAACATTGTATTTCATTATTGTATTAACTTCTCAATTTTGTCCAAATTGTTGTTTTTTTAAGTCTTTTTGTACAAGGTAGGAAATGCAATAGATTACTGAGGGATTCGATTACCTTCTGTAGGTCACAGTATGACGGGAGAGTAGTATGGTTATTAGGGTGCGGTAGATGTAACGGTGAGTAGGTTTTGGACCCAATCTAGTTAGGCTTAGGGACACTTTTTAATCTCTGTATGGGGATCTGGACTTTGCTGCAGGGAGACCACCAGGTCACAACCTCTGAGTGATCCTGGTGTTGGTGACAGCTGACCATAATACCTGACTATAGTGCAGTGCACCAAGGGATCAGGCAAAATCAGAATGTGAATATAGTCCAAGGTCAGGGCTGGTGCCTGGTCAGTAACTGTCAGGGACCGCAAGTAGGTAATCAGATTGGTGTTATAGCTCAGTAGATAGGGAACCAGGTCAGGAAAACAAGCCTGGGTCAGGTACATGGTAAATCGAGCAGTGGCATACAGGTACACCTTAGTATGCTTAGGAGAATTAGGAACATTGGCTCAGACAGGGTGTGCAGACTTTTATCCTCAGCAGAGGAGCCCCATCTCTGACAGCCATATGTCATAATAGGGCGTATCAATAGGGGTTGTTTCTTGGGACAACCTCTTAAAAGTAACTGTCCAAGAAAAAGTAACAAAAAAAAACATTTTCTAATATTGTGATACATGGGAGTCTTAACATGGGTGTCTTGTTCCCCATAGCTGGCACAAAGTGAAATTCTGAGACTGGTGACACTAACCTATCTATCTGCAGGGCTGGGGTGATATGCTGGTTCTGGTGACACTAACCTATCTATCTGCAGGGCTGGGGTGATATGCTGGATCTGGTGACACTAACCTATCTATCTGCAGGGCTGGGATGATATGCTGGGTCTGGTGACACTAACCTATCTATCTGCAGGGCTGGGGCGATATGCTGGTTCTGGTGACACTAACCTATCTATCTGCAGGGCTGGGGTGATATGCTGGTTCTGGTGACACTAACCTATCTATCTGCAGGGCTGGGGTGATATGCTGGGTCTGGTGACACTAACCTATCTATCTGCAGGGCTGGGGTGATACTAACCTATCTATCTGCAGGGCTGGGGTGATATGCTGGTTCTGGTGACACTAACCTATCTATCTGCAGGGCTGGGGTGATATGCTGGGTCTGGTGACACTAACCTATCTATCTGCAGGGCTGGGGTGATATGCTGGGTCTGGTGACACTAACCTATCTATCTGCAGGGCTGGGGTGATATGCTGGGTCTGGTGACAGTAACCTATCTATCTGCAGGGCTGGGGTGATATGCTGGGTCTGGTGTCACTAACCTATCTATCTGCAGAGCTGGGGTGATATGCTGGGTCTGGTGACACTAACCTATCTATCTGCAGGGCTGGGGTGATATGCTGGTTCTGGTGACACTAACCTATATATCTGCAGGGCTGGGGTGATATGCTGGTTCTGGTGACACTAACCTATCTATCTGCAGGGCTGGGGTGATATGCTGGGTCTGGTGACACTAACCTATCTATCTGCAGGCTGGGGTGATATGCTGGGTCTGGTGACACTAACCTATCTATCTGCGGGCTGGGGTGATATGCTGGGTCTGGTGACACTAACCTATCTATCTGCAGGGCTGGGGTGATATGCTGGTTCTGGTGACACTAACCTATCTATCTGCAGGGCTGGGGTGATATGCTGGGTCTGGTGACACTAACCTATATATCTGCAGGGCTGGGGTGTATGCTGGTTCTGGTGACACTAACCTATCTATCTGCAGGGCTGGGGTGATATGCTGGGTCTGGTGACAGTAACCTATCTATCTGCAGGGCTGGGGTGATATGCTGGATCTGGTGACACTAACCTATCTATCTGCAGGGCTGGGGTGATATACTGGGTCTGGTGACACTAACCTATCTATCTGCAGGGCTGGGGTGATATGCTGGTCTGGTGACACTAACCTATCTATCTGCAGGGCTGGGGTGATATGCTGGGTCTGGTGACACTAACCTATCTATCTGCAGGGCTGGGGTGATATGCTGGTTCTGGTGACACTAACCTATCTATCTGCAGGGCTGGGGTGATATGCTGGTTCTGGTGACACTAATCTATCTATCTGCAGGGCTGGGGTGATATGCTGGTCCTGGTGACACTAACCTATCTATCTGCAGGGCTGGGATGATATGCTGGTTCTGGTGACACTAACCTATCTATCTGCAGGGCTGTCGTGATATGCTGGGTCTGGTGACACTAACCTATCTATCTGCAGGGCTGTCGTGATATGCTGGGTCTGGTGACATACTCCCTTTAAGTGGACCCATCTCCATAGTCCAGGAGATGGCACCCTCGACTACTGTATCAAATTTTCATATCACATCCGGAATGTCACTTTTGAAATTACTTCTCATTAGAACCCATAATTAATTGCCCCCCGTCTTAAGCAATAAATGAGTTGCCAGATCCGAGTTCATACGACACTGAGTTAAACACAATAATCCATTGTCAATGGTTTCCAGACACGCTGATAAATTAGTCAGTATGTTTTTACTTCTCGACACAAAGAAAGAAAAAAATCAAGTGAACATAATGAGTTGTTTGATGTAACATTTGTGTAATTAGAGGCAAACACTCGGCGGAGCGCACATCGCATGAATGAACCAGTCAGTGCCATTAAAAATTACCATACAATATGAAGGCCCGTAAATGTCAGGTGCGATCCAGTGACTATTCTGACCTGTCTAATTATAGCTTGTGATATATTCAGAACTGATATTTCACATGAGAAACTTCCCAGTGCAAGGAAAACTCTAAGAATAAAAGTCCTATGAAACAGAAAAAACAGAATATTCCCCCAGCAGCCGAATACATAAGTAAGGAGAAGCCTGGAGCGGGATCCTGGGCATCTGTAAGAAGACTCCTCAGGTACAGTACATGAAGTGCTGACTCTCCTGCATCTTATCTACAGACCTTCATTTCATAGGTAATGACACCCAAATCACATATCTCTGCCACTTGTTTCTACCCCAGGTTTACAGGTGTTGCTGGATATTAATGAAATTCTCTCCTTATTTATGATGGAAGTACAGATAGTGCTGCCTCCCTGTCTCTCCTTGTATATATTGTAGGTGCATATAGTACTGACTTCCTGTCTCACCTTATATATATCTTGTAGGTCCAGGTCCAGATAGTACTGTCTCCCTATCTCTCCTTGTATTTATCCTAGGTACAGATAGTACTGCATCCCTGTCTCTCCCTATAAATGATGTAGGTACAGACAGTACTGCCTCCTTGTCTCTCCTTGCATATATTGTAGGTACATATAGTAGTGCCTCCCTGTCTCACCTTATAATATATGTTTTAGGTCCAGGTCCAGATAGTACTGCCTCCCTGTAAAATACATATCCTTGTAATTATGTTGGCACAGATATTACTGTCTCCTTGTCTTTCCCTATAAATTAAGTAGGCATATAAAGTACTGCCTCTGGATCTCATCCTGCCTCCTGGATGGACAGCACTTATTCTCTCTTCATGTGAATGATGTAGGCACAGATAGTACTGTCTCCCAGTCTTTCCCTATAAATTATGTAGGTACAGTGCTGGCCAAAAGTATTGGCACCGCTGCAATTCTGTCAGATAATACTCAATTTCTTCCAGAAAATGATTGCAATCACAAATGCTTTGGTAATAATATCTTCATTTATTTTGCTTGCAATGAAAAAACACAAAAGAGAATGAAAAAAAAGTCAAATCATTGATCATTTTACACAAAACTCCAAAAATGGGCCGGACAAAAGTATTGGCACCCTCAGCCTAATACTTGGTACCACAACCTTTAGACAAAATAACTGCGAACAACCGCTTCCGGTAACCATCAATGAGTTTCTTACAATGCTCTGCTGGAATTTCTCCAGGTCCCTGAGATGTGAAGGGCGCCTTCTCCAAACTGCCATTGTGAGATCTCTCCTCAGGTGTTCTATGGGATTCAGGTCTGGACTCATTGCTGGCCACTTTACAAGTCTCCAGTGCTTTCTCTCAAACCATTTTCTAGTGCTTTTTGAAGTGTGTTTTGGGTCATTGTCCTGCTGGAAGACCCATGACCTCTGAGGGAGACCCAGCTTTCTCACACTGGGCCCTACATTATGCTGCAGACTTCATAATGCCATGCACACGGTCAAGCAGTCCAGTGCCAGAGGCAGCAAAGCAACCCCAAAACATCAGGGAACCTCTGCCATGTTTGACTGTAGGGACCGTGTTCTTTTCTTTGAAGGCCTCTTTTTTTTTCCTGTAAACTCTATGTTGATGCCTTTTCCCAAAAAGCTCTACTTTTGTCTCATCTGACCAGAGAACATTCTTCCAAAAAGTTTTTGGCTTTCTCAGGTAAGTTTTGGCTTTTTTATGTCTCTGGGTCAGAAGTGGGGTCTTCCTGGGTATCCTACCATAGAGTCCCTTTTCATTCAGACGCCGACGGATAGTACGGGTTGACACTGTTGTACCCTCGGACTGCAGGGCAGCTAGAACTTGTTTGGATGTTAGTCGAGGTTCTTTAGCCACCATCCGCACAATCTTTCGTTGAAATCTCTCTTCAATTTTTCTTTTCCGTCCACATCTAGGGAGGTTAGCCACAGTGCCATGGGCTTTACACTTCTTGATGACACTGCGCACGGTAGACACAGGAACATTCAGGTCTTTGGAGATGGACTTGTAGCCTTGAGATTGCTCATGCTTCCTCACAATTTTGCTTCTCAAGTCCTCAGACAGTTCTTTGCTCTTCTTTCTTTTCTCCATGCTCAATGTGGTACACACAAGGACACAGGACAGAGGTTGAGTCAACTTTAATCCATTTCAACTGGCTGCAAGTGTGATTTAGTTATTGCCACCACCTGTTATGTGCCACAGGTAAGTAACAGGTGCTGTTAATTACACAAATTAGAGAAGCATCACCTGATTTTTCAAAGGGTGCCAATACTTTTGTCCACCCCCTTTTTTATGTTTGGTGTGGAATTATATCCAATTTGGCTTTTTGACAATTCTTTTTGTGGTTTTCCATTGACGACAAATTAAATGAGAATATTATTACCAAAGCATTTGTGATTGCAATCATTTTCTGGAAGAAATTAAGTATTATCTGACAGAATTGCAGGGGTGCCAATACTTTTGGCCAGCACTGTACATAAAGTACTGCCTCTGGATCTCATCCTGCCACATGTACAGACAGCATTTATTCTCTCTCCATGTAAATAATGTAGGCACAGATAGTGTTGTCTCCCAGTCTTTCCCTATAAATTATGTAGGTACACAGAGTACTGCCTCTGGATCTCATCCTGCCACATGTACAGACAGCACTTATTCTCTCTCCATGTAAATAATGTAGGATTTTATTGTTCTGTTGTAGGTCACTACATTTCCCCACCTGGCGGACCACATGAGACTTCCCACTCCACAATGCACTAAGGTCTCTATTAAACCTGCAGGCAGCAATAAATGCGCATCTCTTAGTATTCGATGGGAGAGAATTTTTCAGCCAGGTAATAATTTCAAGGCCTTCGGATCTTTTATAAGGAAGGTCACTGGATGATTTTCATTCTGCAGAAATGCTATTTTATTAAAGTTTTTCACAGGCAGCAATAAAGGATATCTACAGTAATTTAGCCGGCAGAAATCGCCAATTCACTTGGAGATTGCTTAAAAATCCTATTACACAGCGGACATTTAGATGCACATAGTTACCAACATAAATAGTGGCAGGGAATTCAGAAGGCGTCACGTAAAATCTACTTATCAAACCCCAAACAGCTTGAACCGGCCACAAAGTGTAATGAAGGAAATGCTGCAGGTCAGCGCTGGCTGAATATACACGAAGAATAGGCTAATAATAGCCATAGATGGTGGTCAGAGGCCGAGAGCAGGCATCAAAGAGTGCAAAAGGGTTATAGGAAAGATATTAATGTTTATGCACACATATTAAAGGGGTCATCTAATATGGTAGTGTAAGCCGGTGCTGACTGGCAGTCATTGGCATTGGGATGGTAGCAATATGGCTGCTCAACTGCGGCCACATCACAATCCTCTGCAGCCAATGGGCTGCTAAGCCCAGACTGTGATCTTAGGGGCAACACCCAGAGTCCTGAAAGTTACCCAAAATTGCCCACCAATGAGGAAGGACACAGTCACTCCCCTCTTCACTGAAGTCCTCCTTACTGGCATATGGGACTCTTCAGTGGCATGTGGATGCAGCAATTTTCCTATTTTCAACTTTTTTTATAACTATTTTCCCATTATGTTTCGAATCATATGAGAGCTTATTTTTTTTGTGGGGCAAATTGTTCTATATAATGGCACCATTTAATATTGCGTGAAATGTATAGGAAAGTATTCAGAATGGGGTGGAATTGGAATAAAACCCCAACTGTGCCATTTTCTTCCATTTTGTTATGGTGTTCACTGCGTGTTAAAAATGACGTTAGCTTTGTTGTATGGGTTAGGACTAGAGATGAGCGAATTTCTCAAAAGTTTGATTCGACAGTTCGATTCGAAGTTCCAAAAAAATTTGCTTTGATTCGAATTACTTTGCGGCGAATAAACAGCTATTTCCGTTCTGCAGAGATTTGGGGTGGGCGGCAAAATGGCGGAAGTGCTTGGATGCTGCGGTCATGTCTCTCTCTCTCTTCAGCACGGACAAGTTTTATTCATGTGGAAGGATCTGCTAATAAGCAAAGCCGCGCCTACCCAATCACATCACTAGAGAATATCATGTGACCGTCTTAATAAATATTCGTTACCGCGAAGCATCAGGAAATCCGGAATTGTGGCGAATCAAAGATTTCCTGAAATTCGGATCGAATTCCACTTCTGCAGAATCGATTCACTCATCTCTAGTTAGGACGATCACGGAGATACTGAAATTATATAGTTTTTTTCATGATTAATACCTTAAAAAAAATGAAAAAAATTGGAAATAATAAAAAAAAAAATTTCAGTTGTCATATTGTGACACCCAGAAAAAATGTTATATTTCAATCTATGGAACTGTCTAAGGTTTATTTATCCAGGGCAATCTGTAGCACTTATTTAAATCATTTGGGGGAATCTATGATGTTTGGATCACTTTTTATTCCATTTGTTTTTTGGAGACCAAGAGGTGAAAAAGTAGCAATTCAGCCTTTTTGCTTTTTTTTTCCCACTACAGTGCCCACCGCATGGGCTAAACCTTTTAATAGTAGGGTATCTTTGGACTTGGGAATGCCTAATGCTTTTATGTTTATTCCTGTTTATTGACATTTATATGTCATCTAGGAAAAAGGGGGATTTAATATTTTTGAATTTTTAAAAATATTAAGTAAAAAATTGTTAAAATTATTTTTCACTAATTTTTTTGCTCCTCTTAGGGTGGTTGAACCTGTGATCTTTAGATCGCTTGTACCATAGACTACTACTGCCATGGTAATGGAACGGCTCCATGGGAATGAAGGTAAACCACCCACTCATATGCTACGGTTGCACTTGACCCTGGCATCTGAGTTGGTAAATGCCCGTGATCAGAGACGGGAGAAGTAGGAGTCACAGGACTCCTCTAGGAGTAGGTGAAGGCAGAAAATTTCCCTCTACGAGATGTAAAATGAGACCCATCTTCCCTTTAATAACTACAATCCTGCACATTATGATTCTAATAATTATTATAAGGAGTCTATAATTGACATATTTAGTTCCATCCTCCGGGGAAGCCACCATGACAGATTGTATGTCAATCAGGGATTTACAGGCAGTCAATCAATTTGTAGTGTCTTTGCTATGTATTAACACTGGAAAATTGCCTTCTTTCTGTATAAGGTGTAGAGCATGTACTTATGGCATTTAATAAAGCATTTTGGTCAAAGAATGGTTGGTACCGTAAAGTGCAACAATATTTTGCAGCAGCTTGTTCATAAAAGTAACAGGCTCCACCCCCAGGTGTAATGTAATCATGAAAAAGTCGTTCCAACTTTTACTGGGCTAGCACAGAAAATCATGAGACCCCATACAAAAGGAAAAAAATAAAATAAGAATTTTGAAATTTTTTCTCTAGCTCCCACCATTCCTGAGCAATCACTGCTGTTAGTTTTGGTGTCTGATATGCTAACTAGACTCCCTAATGTCCAGTGGGTGGTGTCAGGCATTAACAGGCAAGGGGCATCCACCTGACATTAGGGAGTCTAGTTATCATATCAGGCACTAAAACTAACAGCACTGATTGCTCAGGAATGGTGGGGGCTAGAGAAAAAAAATTTCAACTGTGTCAGAATCAGTGGAGGGGCTATTAAAGGGTGAAAAGAGCTCAAGTTGGTGGAGGTGAAAGGTAGGATGGTTAATCTGTGAGGTTAATACATTGACACGATTTTCCTTCAGAAGTTTCTATCTCCAGCCCTGATAAGCAGCCTCTTACAGTACGGCACAGGCTGACTGCATAATATTAAGTGGAAGTCCAGTGGGACAATTTTTACTCCAAACAAAATTTTCTTACTGAAAACTAATTAAACCTTCTGCAAACAGTGACAATCACCGCGGCTACACGGCCAACTGCAGGTCATGTGCTGGAGGGCTGTTTGCTAAAGATCTCAGACTACGTTGTCAGATGTTGTCTCGGGTCTGATGGTTTTTGACTTTCATTAGTAAGGACAAAACGAAAAGAACTGA
Source organism: Leptodactylus fallax (assembly GCA_947044405.1). Lineage (NCBI taxonomy): Eukaryota > Metazoa > Chordata > Amphibia > Anura > Leptodactylidae > Leptodactylus > Leptodactylus fallax. The sequence goes on along the minus strand of CAMRHE010001373.1, from coordinate 68,271 downwards.
AGTGCCGCCTGATATCCCTTTAAGGAAAATTACATAAACTACCTGTACCTTTAAACATCTTATGATGTGGCAGAGAGACAGCACAGAAGATGTTATCATTGAGCTTCACTAAGAAATGGTGGCATAGTCTGGAGGCAACAATGGAAAAATTACAAAAGCATTCTAAGCAGTAGGAAATCTGTAAGGCAAAGTGAAGGAGCATGGTATTTTCTAAAGTAGAGCTTCTTTATTTTAGCAATTACAGTCATGTGGCGCAGAGGCGTATCCAGCAGTCAACAATCTGTCATTCTCTCATCACGAGGTAGACTACCCAAAAGTAGACTTGAAGCCTTTTTTATTGGGCAGTGGGGGAAGCATTTCCATGTCCTCCTGTGGCAAGACTGTGGCAAGTAGAAGTCTTTCAACTACCCTTTTTCCCCCGAAAATAAGACAGCGTCTTATATTAATTTTTGCTCCCAAAGATGTGCTGTGTCTTATTTTCAGGGGATGTCTTATTTTTTTTCAATGAAGAAGAATTCACATTTATTGCTGAACAAAAAATGAACATTTATTATATACGGTCCTGTACAGTAGTTGTCATCACAAACCAGCATAACCAGACAAACTGTGAATCCTATCAAGAATTTCTTACTACCGTACCATTATTTCCATATACAACAATTAACAGTATGGTACATTTACCAATATTTACAGTATGCATAGAAAGTAAAATTTATTCAATGACAGTTATGTCATCATCTTCTAGGACATCATCATAACAATCCAAACCATTAATTTCCCTGCACACAGTATCATGTCCCATAGTGGCCCCTGCACACAGTATCATGCCCCATAGTGGCCCCTGCACACAGTATCATCCCCCATAGTGGCCCCTGCACACAGTATCATGTCCCATAGCGGCCCCTGCACACAGTATCATCTCCAATAGTGGCCCCTGCACACAGTATCATCTCCCATAGTGGCCCCTGCACACAGTATTATACCGGTATGTCCTATTGTGGACCACCCATGAACAATTATTATACTCTGGGGTCTTTTCAGACCCCAGAGTATAATGATCGGAGACCCAGGGGAGGATACAAACATAAAAAAACAACGTTGCTTACCTGTTCCTCGATCCGGTCCACTCTCTGCTGCTTCGGCCTTCTTCAATGCTGGACCAGGCCGGCGTCACGTGATGTGGGCCGGCGTCGCGACGCAAAGTGACGTCCCCAGCAGAATCGTTACAGCAGAATCGCGCAGCAAGGACAGGCTCCGCTTCCCGACACCAGGAGAACGCTCACCACTGCACACTCATGCGGTACAACGCAGCAGGGACATCGTACTGTACAGGATAACGGCAGCGGGACAAAGGGGGACAACAAGTAAAGCAACAGGCTCAGGATACTGAATGGTGAAGGTAGGGGACGACAGCAGTGTTACAGTATACCATATACCGTACCGATATGTTCTGTTCGGGAATGCTGCGAAACGAAACGTCTCCTACGGTACGTCTTACTTTCGGGGGATGCCTTATATTGGGCAATTCTACAAAACCTCTCCTATGTCTTACTTTCGGGGGTGTCTTATTTTCGGGGGAAACACGGTAAGGTCCTGGTGGCTGCCTGGTAAACCTATCACATTACAAGTGCACCTGCTCTTATTTATTATCATGTAATTATAAGGAACCTTATAAAATATGTTATTAGGTGATGATGACCTCCATGACCTTCCAGCAGAATGTAGTTTATTTATTCTGCTTACTTATATAGCGCCATCATATTCCGCAGCGCTTTACAGACGTTGTCAATTACTGTCCCATATAGGGCTCACAATCTACATTCCCTATCAGTATGTCTCTGGAGTTTGGGAGGAAACCGGAGTACCCGAAGGAAACAAACACGGAGAGAACATACAAACTCCTTGCAGATGTCGTCCTTGTCAGGATTTAAACCCAGGACTACAGCGCTGCAAGGCTGCAGTGCTAACCACTGAGACACCGTAGTTCCCCTCTGTATATGTTTAGAATCCTCCAGTTACCAATTAATTAGTCTAAAGTGATACAATAAAAATGTAATAGAAAAGAGGGTGTGCAGCTGCAGTGTCTCTCCCACTGTGTGCCTATGAGACTTCCTGCTGTGAGAGGGGAGGGAGAGCAACAAGAGCAGGTCTCCATTAGCAGGTATTAGGTAGGAAGCAGCTGCAGTGTATCTTCCCGAGTGTGTCTATGAGACTTCCGGCTGTCAGAGGGAAGGAAGAGAAGCAGGTCTAAAATTCTATTAGCAGGTATTAGGTAGAAGGCAGTTGCAGTGTTTCTCCCTCTTTGTGCCTATGAGACTTCCTGCTGTGAGAGGGGAGGAAGAGCAGCATGTGTAGAATTCTATTAGCAGGTATTAGGTAGGAGGCAGCTGCAGTGTCTCTCCCCCTGTATGCCTATGAGACTTCCTGCTGTGAGAGGGGAGGGAGAGCAGCAAGAGCAGGTCTCTATTAGTAGGTATTAGCTATATTAGAAACACTTTTCTTGTCTGTCACTTTTTAGTACATTGCAATCAACAATTAACCCAGCAGAGGACAAATGTATTATTGTACATATAGAATATATTATATGTGTGAAAACCAAATAACAAGAAATTAAAAGTAACAATTTGTGAAATCTTTTGTTAAACTGACTAGTCACAAGATGCAGAGGTGTGAAAATCAACCAAGCTCAAAACAAGAAGTGTCAATCCTCTACAGTGCTATAAAAATCTCTGCTTATATATAAGGCTGCTGCGGGGCCCCGAGGTCCCTGCGGCGTCCGACACATCACACATTGTCTACATGCGACATACTGAGGCTGAAGTCTAATGATTTAAGGTCCTGAGGTCTGATGATCAAGGAGTTTGATAATTTAGGGGTTTATTCTGGGGATGGAAAACTTAGCGGTCTGGCCTGGGATCTGATCATTTAGGGATTTAGTCTGGGGTCCAATAACTTTAGGGGTCTGATAATTTCGAGGTCTGGAGTGGGAGCTGATAATTTATGGGTTTGGTTTGGGGTCTGGGAACTGATACTATATGGCTTTGTCCTGGGGTCTGATAATTTAGGGGTCTGATAGTTTCGAGATCTGAACAGGGAGTTGATCATTTTAGGGTCTCGTATGGGGTTAGATAATTTAGGGGTCAGGGAATTGATACTTTATTGGTTTGGTCTGGTGACTGATAATTTAGGGGTTTGATAATTTATGGGTTTGTTCTGGGGTCTGATTAGGGTTTGATAATTTTGAGGTCTGGGTTGGGAGTTGATCATTTATGGGTTTGGTCTGGGAATTGATCATTTAGGAGTTTGCTCGATGAACTGATAATTTGGGGGTTTGGTCTGGTGTCTGATAATTTAGGGTTTGATAATTTCAAGGTCTGGATTGGGCGATAATTTTGGGGTCTGGTCTGGGAAATGATCATTTAGTAGTCTGGCCTGAAGTCTGATAATTTTAAGGTCTTGTCTCTAATAATTTTAAGGTCTTGTATCTAATAATTTTAGGGTCTTGGGTATGATAATCTAAGCATCTGGTCTGGGGTCTAATGATTAATATTAACATGTTAAACTATCAGAACTTAACTGTTTGTTACACGAAACCTGTAAGGTAACTCTTATCATCCAATGCTTCAGGGGTCATTCCAATAAATGGGTGACACATACATAACTGGCCAAGACCATTGAAGCAAAAGCTTCTCATTTTCAATGACTCCCCGTCTATGATGTTCACAGGCCTAACAGGACATTTGGGCAAGGGTTGTTCTGGTACGTCAAAGCCTTACATCAGGTGCCACCTATAATCCTTATACTGTGTAATATCACAGCCCGTAGGACTTCTTAAGACTGTATCCATATTTAAGATGTGCTCTTATAAATATTCATCTCAGGCATCACATTTTATCAGCTTTAGCGGCAGCCGCCTGACACTGACCACTGAATTCAGTTTATTGCTTTCTGATACGGTAAAAAGGTACTCCATCCGCTATCTGTAAAGCTATCAACTTACAAAGATAGAAAGAGTATATGACTGCCAAAGTCGATGGATAACATCATAAATAAGCAACTAAGGCACTTACAGAGCTGCCCGCCCGACCCTCAATATGTCAATAAAAATTACATATATATAAGGGCAAATAAATTGGTGTTTTATAAAGCAAATGATAGGTTGTAAAACCAGGTGGTGATGGCTTTTAGGCTGGTACATCACTGTGAGTGGATACAGGTGTATATATGTATATATACTGTATATATGTATACACACACACCTGGGGGCTGTTATTTTACATGCACTTTACACTTTCCTAAAGGGAAAAATCCAATTCCCTCTCCTGTTTTGCATGTTATAGCGAGATGTTTATCCAGATTACGGCTCCGCTGCCTGCGCTTACATTTATATGATAATTCCCAGCCTATACACAGAGGTAACATGTAGATACACCGTATTTCCTACACAGAATCGTTCTAAGCCGGGTTAATTCCTCATTGGGATACAGTGCGGATAAAGAAATATCGCAGGCAGATTACAGCATTGTAAATCCCGCGTTTATGCCTGGAACGATAAAATATTACAATTCCCACATCTAATTTTCATAGCGATATAATGTGGTGAGGATAACCCGGTTATTGTGTTAGATTGCCCTGGCAGTGACATCATCTTCCTGCAGCTCAGGGTGATGTCACTCTTCCATTAAGTCTCACACAATATACAGGTCTGTGCATTTCCATGGTCGGTGGTCATTGTCTATAAAATGGATTTTTTCAACCTGTAGGCGAAACGATCCATGAGCCAGTGACTTGTAAATGGATCTACATGTCTGAAATGATGAATGTCATAGCCGTACAATGCGGTATCGATCTCTGTCTGTAACTGTATCTGCTATTAGGCAAATAGATTATAAATGGGAAGCTAAAAGTCCTGACAATATTATCAATTGGCTGAAGGAAGCATGAAAAACCAGACCCTTATCTATGAGGTCAAGTATTATATATATATACAAGACTGAAGAAGCTGGAAGACCCATAGTCAAGTACAGATAGGAGCAGTATTATAGTAGTTATATTCTTGTACATAGGAGGTAGTATTATAGTAGTTATATTCTTGTACATAGGAGCAGTATTATAGTAGTTATATTCTTGTACATAGGAGCAGTATTATAGTAGTTATATTCTTGTACATAGGAGCCGTATTATAGTAGTTATATTCTTGTACATAGGAGGTAGTATTATAGTAGTTATATTCTTGTACATAGGAGCAGTATTATAGTAGTTATATTCTTGTACATAGGAGCAGTATTATAGTAGTTATATTCTTGTACATAGGAGCAGTATTATAGTAGTTATATTCTTGTACATAGGAGCAGTATTATAGTAGTTATATTCTTGTACATAGGAGCAGTATTATAGTAGTTATATTCTTGTACATAGGAGCCGTATTATAGTAGTTATATTCTTGTACATAGGAGGTAGAAAGGGGTGTTTTTTTGGGAGCAGTATTATAGTAGTTATATTCTTGTACATAGGAGCAGTATTATAGTAGTTATATTCTTGTACATAGGAGCAGTATTATAGTAGTTATATTCTTGTACATAGGAGTAGTATTATAGTAGTTATATTCTTGTACATAGGAGGTAGTATTATAGTAGTTATATTCTTGTACATAGGAGCAGTATTATAGTAGTTATATTCTTGTACATAGGAGCAGTATTATAGTAGTTATATTCTTGTACATAGGAGTAGTATTATAGTAGTTATATTCTTGTACATAGGAGCAGTATTATAGTAGTTATATTCTTGTACATAGGAGGTAGTATTATAGTAGTTGTTATATTCTTGTACATAGGAGCAGTATTATAGTAGTTATATTCTTGTACATAGGAGCAGTATTATAGTAGTTATATTCTTGTACATAGGAGCAGTATTATAGTAGTTATATTCTTGTACATAGGAGTTTATAGTATTAAGTTATATTCTTGTACATAGGAGGGGTATTATAGTAGTTATATTCTTGTACATAGGAGCAGTATTATAGTAATATTCTTGTATATGGGGGCAGTATTATAGTAGTTATATTCTTGTACATTGGAGATAGTATTATAGTAGTGATATTCTTGTACATAGGAGCAGTATTATAGTAGTTATATTCTTGTACATAGGAGCAGTATTATAGTAGTTATATTCTTGTACATAGGAGCAGTATTATAGTAGTTATATTCTTGTACATAGGAGCAGTATTATAGTAGTTATATTCTTGTACATAGGAGCAGTATTATAGTAGTTATATTCTTGTACATAGGAGCAGTATTATAGTAGTTATATTCTTGTACATAGGGGCAGTATTATAGTAGTTATATTCTTGTACATAGGAGCAGTATTATAGTAGTTATATTCTTGTACATAGGGGCAGTATTAAGTAGTTATATTTGTAATAGGAGTAGTATTATAGTAGTTATATTCTTGTACATAGGAGCAGTATTATAGTAGTTATATTCTTGTACATAGGAGTAGTATTATAGTAGTTATATTCTTGTACATAGGAGTAGTATTATAGTAGTTATATTCTTGTACATAGGAGCAGTATTATAGTAGTTATATTCTTGTACATAGGGGCAGTATTATAGTAGTTATATTCTTGTACATAGGAGCAGTATTATAGTAGTTATATTCTTGTACATAGGAGCAGTATTATAGTAGTTATATTCTTGTACATAGGAGGTAGTATTATAGTAGTTATATTCTTGTACATAGGGGCAGTATTATAGTAGTTATATTCTTGTACATAGGAGGTAGTATTATAGTAGTTATATTCTTGTACATAGGGGCAGTATTATAGTAGTTATATTCTTGTACATAGGAGGTAGTGTTATAGTAGTTATATTCTTGTATATAGAGGGCAGTAGTACAATAGTTATATTTTTGTCAGTAGGAGGTGGTATTATAGTAGTTAGAATAGAGAGGACTGTGACTGAACATGATGACGATGTGATAACCACTTTGTGTGCCCTGGCAATTATAGGGGTTGTGCTCTTCATTTTAACCTTAGCTTTCAGGATTACTGGAGATTTGCTGTATTACTGCCTTTTAAGTGACTGTAGAAGAATAATTACAATTTGAGCTTCCAGAGAAGTTGTCAGATGAAACTGCTAGAGCTGGTAAGGAGTATATTTAGTATAAATCTAAATGGGAAATCACATGAAATCTAGAATATTTTCTCTAAAAGCCAAACCGCTCCTCTGAAGGATGAGTCACATGTCCTGCTACAAATCATGTGTGACTTATTTGCTCTTCAGAATTCAAGGCATGCGTCCTAGTGGGGTATTCCCATGTGAAGCCTTCACTTCAGAACCACATCTGTAATGTAGCAGCATTAATGCAACTCCAGGGCAGCCGATTCAGCTGTAAATCTCCTCTCTCCGGGAATAAACTGCAGAGACGACTTCTTCCATTTATGTACAAATAATTATCCTGAAAAATCCTTTCTCTTCTATTAATTTAATATGTAAAATGGATCCGCATGTTCTTTTCTCAGTTCAGCAATCGTATGTGAAGCCACTTCTTGCAATTTGTTCTGCTGCCCATGGCAACCTAAGGCTGTTTTGCTGACCATGGTGTCCTGTAGCTGCACTGCTGTCTATGGTGTTCTGTAGCTGCACTGCTGTCTGTGTGTCCTGGAGCTGCACTGCTGTCTATGGTGTCCTGGAGCTGCACTGCTGTCTATGGTGTCCTGTAGCTGCACTGCTGTCTATGGTGTCCTGGAGCTGCACTGCTGTCTATGGTGTCCTGGAGCTGCTCTGCTGTCTATGGTGTCCTGGAGATGCACTTCTGTCTGTGTGTCCTGGAGCTGCACTGCTGTCTGTGTGTCCTGGAGCTGCTTTGCTGTCTATGGTGTCCTGGAGCTGCACTGCTGTCTATGGTGTTCTGGAGCTGCACTGCTGTCTATGGTGTCCTGGAGCTGCTCTGCTGTCTATGGTGTTCTGTAGCTGCACTGCTGTCTATGGTGTTCTGGAGCTGCACTGCTGTCTATGGTGTCCTGGAGCTGCTCTGCTGTTTGGTCTGGTTTTGTGGGGGGCGGCATGTGTCCTGGGTGCCTGCTGCTATGGTGTCCTGGAGATGCACTGCTGTCTGTGTGTCCTGGAGCTGCACTGCTGTCTGTGTGTCCTGGAGCTGCTTTGCTGTCTATGGTGTCCTGGAGCTGCACTGCTGTCTATGGTGTCCTGGAGCTGCTCTGCTGTCTATGGTGTTCTGTAGCTGCACTGCTGTCTATGGTGTTCTGGAGCTGCACTGCTGTCTATGGTGTCCTGGAGCTGCTCTGCTGTCTATGGTGTTCTGTAGCTGCACTGCTGTCTATGGTCTCCTGGAGCTGCTCTGCTGTCTATGGTGTCCTGTAGCTGCTCTGCTGTCTATGGTGTTCTGTGGGGGGAGCTGCACTGCTGTCTGTGTGTCCTGGAGCTGCACTGCTGTCTATGGTGTCCTGGAGTTGCTCTGCTGTCTATGGTGTCCTGGAGCTGCACTGCTGTCTGTGTGTCCTGGAGCTGCACTGCTGTCTATGGTGTCCTGGAGCTGCACTGCTGTCTATGGTGTTCTGTAGCTGCACTGCTGTCTGTGTGTCCTGGAGCGGCACGCCGCTGGGTGTCCTGCTGCACTGCAGGGGGGGGGGGGGGGGGGGGCGGGGGGCCCGGAGCGCACTGCTGCTATGGCCCTGGAGCTGCCTGCTGTCTATGGTGTCCTGGAGCTGCACAGCTGTCTATGGTGTTCTGTAGCTGCACTGCTGTCTGTGTGTCCTGGAGCTGCACTGCTGTCTATGGTGTCCTGGAGATGCACTGCTGTCTGTGTGTCCTGGAGTTGCACTGCTGTCTATGGTGTCCTGGAGTTGCTCTGCTGTCTATGGTGTCCTGGAGCTGCACTGCTGTCTGTGTGTCCTGGAGCTGCACTGCTGTCTGTGTGTCCTGGAGCTGCTTTGCTGTCTATGGTGTCCTGGAGTTGCTCTGCTGTCTATGGTGTCCTGGAGCTGCACTGCTGTCTATGGTGTTCTGTAGCTGCACTGCTGTCTATGGTGTTCTGGAGCTGCACTGCTGTCTATGGTGTCCTGGAGCTGCTCTGCTGTCTATGGTGTTCTGTAGCTGCACTGCTGTCTATGGTGTCCTGGAGTTGCTCTGCTGTCTCTGGTGTTCTGTCTCTCCCCCCCCCTCTTTGTTGTCCTGTCGCTGCCCTCCTGTCTGTGCCTGGAGCTGCACTGCTGTCTGTGGTGTCCTGGAGTTGCTCTGCTGCTATGGTGTCCTGGGCTGCACTGCTGTCTGTGTGTACTGGAGCTGCACTACTGGCTGTTGTCCTGGAGCTGCACTGCTGTCTATGGTGTTCTGTAGCTGCACTGCTGTCTGTGTGTCCTGGAGCTGCACTGCTGTCTATGGTGTCCTGGAGCTGCACAGCTGTCTATGGTGTTCTGTAGCTGCACTGCTGTCTGTGTGTCCTGGAGCTGCACTGCTGTCTATGGTGTCCTGGAGATGCACTGCTGTCTGTGTGTCCTGGAGTTGCACTGCTGTCTATGGTGTCCTGGAGTTGCTCTGCTGTCTATGGTGTCCTGGATCTGCTCTGCTGTCTATGGTGTCCTGCAGCTGCACTGCTGTCTATGGTGTTCTGTAGCTGCACTGCTGTCTGTGTGTCCTGGAGCTGCACTACTGTCTGTGTGTCCTGGAGCTGCACTGCTGTCTATGGTGTCCTGGAGTTGCTCTGCTGTCTATGGTGTCCTGGAGCTGCACTGCTGTCTGTGTGTCCTGCAGCTGCACTGCTGTCTATGGTGTTCTGTAGCTGCACTGCTGTCTGTGTGTCCTGGAGCTGCACTGCTGTCTGTGTGTCCTGGAGCTGCACTGCTGTCTATGGTGTCCTGGAGTTGCTCTGCTGTCTATGGTGTCCTGGAGCTGCACTGCTGTCTGTGTGTCCTGGAGCTGCACTGCTGTCTATGGTCTCCTGGAGCTGCTCTGCTGTCTATGGTGTCCTGGAGCTGCACTGCTGTCTATGGTCTCCTGGAGCTGCTCTGCTGTCTATGGTGTCCTGCAGCTGCACTGCTGTCTATGGTGTTCTGTAGCTGCACTGCTGTCTGTGTGTCCTGGAGCTGCACTGCTGTCTGTGTGTCCTGGAGCTGCACTGCTGTCTATGGTGTCCTGGAGTTGCTCTGCTGTCTATGGTGTCCTGGAGCTGCACTGCTGTCTGTGTGTCCTGCAGCTGCACTGCTGTCTATGGTGTTCTGTAGCTGCACTGCTGTCTGGTGTCCTGGAGCTGCACTGCTGTCTGTGTGTCCTGGAGCTGCACTGCTGTCTGTGGTGTCCTGGAGCTGCACTGCTGTCTATGGTGTCCTGGAGCTGCACTGCTGTCTGTGTGGGGGGGGGGGGGGGGGCCGGGCGCCGCTGCTTGGTGCCTGGGTGCTCTGCTGTCTATGGTGTCCTGGAGCTGCACTGCTGTCTGTGTGTCCTGGAGCTGCACTGCTGTCTATGGTCTCCTGGAGCTGCTCTGCTGTCTATGGTGTCCTGGAGCTGCACTGCTGTCTATGGTCTCCTGGAGCTGCTCTGCTGTCTATGGTGTCCTGGAGCTGCTCTGCTGTCTATGGTGTCCTGGTGCTGCACTGCTGTCTATGGTGTCCTGGAGTTGTGTTGCTGTCCAAGGTGCTGATTGCAAACAAGAGGTCCCATAGCAAGCAGCCACACAGAACATTGCATTATTCCTAGCTCCTGTAACCCCAGGAGATCAGTTATGAGAATCTCCAGCTGCTATCCATTTTCCCTGCAGTGACCACTACAGGAGATATATGGTATTACATTGATTCCTTTTCCTCTCGGTCTAGCTCCCGAGTCCCCAGGTGATCTACTAGGAAATTTCAGTTTATTATACATTTTCATTTCAGTGGTAACTACAAGAGAAATATGATATTACATTGCTTCCCCTTCCTAGCAATCAGCTGATCATCATTGATCTAGCTCCTGACACCCCAGGCGATCAGCTAGGGAAGCTCCAGTTTTTAGACATTTTTCCTGCAGTGGCCACTACAGATGAAATATGGTATTACATCAGTAACAACCATCTGATCCTCATAGTCCTCCTAGCTCCTGAGACCCAGGGTGATCAGCTAGGGAAGCTCCAACTTGCTGTACTACAGTGGCCACTACAGGGGGAATTTGGTGTTACATCATGTCCATTCAAATGAATGAATTACCATGTAACACTGGTAACGTGACAGCCACTTATGATGTTCATACCCTAGCAGGGGTACAAGTGTACTGATTCAATACCATAACATGGGGTCATGTGCGGACCCAATTCTAGTAGTGAACCAGTGAAACCCACTATATAAAGCACTATAATAACACTTGCTTTGCCTTTCTGGAAAAAAAAAAAAGCTGTCATAGAGTTTTCCCTTCCCCGCCCGTTGTAGCTTTTAATGTATTTTGACAATGGGGGCTTTCTCTTCCTAATCAATGGGAAAATAAAAGCCTTTAGAAATAAAATATTAATAGAGCCGTCTAATTAAACCAGTAAAAATCCCCCCTGCCATGCCAGGAAAAGCTTTTAACTCAGCATGGCCATTGGTGAACAGTCCTCGGAGCCGGGCGCGCTTCCGTTTAACCACTTCATTGTTTGATAACCTTTAATAACAATATTGCATAGGGAGCGAAATACTAGTGACAGATTAATTACATGTTGGGGAATATGTAAGAGCATTGATCAGTGCTTGTCTAGACCCAGCGTCGGCACATTGAGAAGGTAAATGGCATACAATTAGGATAGAAAATAACTAGCTATAAGGAGAGAAACCCCCAAGGAAGCCATTCTGCAGATATTTTATGGGAAGTGCAGGGGAAGGGGCCTCGGGGGGAATTTTCTTGGCATATGGTCTTATTTTAAGCAGTTTATCGGCTACTTATCGTGAATATTGTACAGAATTTTCTTTAATTGTGGACGTGTCAATCAGATCTGGAATATTAGCAGATATAGTACAAGCCTGCATACTATAAGTGCAGTATAAGCCTCTGCATAGGGGCCCTGCAGGCACTAGGGCCCAGCTGACTGGTCCGACTGCTGCCTTAGGAGGTTAGATGTGTACCATATAAATGAAGGTCGAGCATGCACTTAGCTATCTCCAACAATCCCATTGAGCAGTCACTTCATTCATACAGGAGACCCCGATTCTTGAGGGTAGGGGGTCCTACCTCACCTATCCGACACACGTAACATATCCAGTGGATTGGTCATAAGTTGATAACTATTTTAACAAAATTCTTTCCATGTGTGGCCTGTGGCACATACATCCTCCATTCATATAAGGGGCACATGACCCCTATTCTTAGGTTTGTTGGGGATCCTAACAATTGGACCCCACTTATCAGAAACTTATAACTTCTCCTGTAGGTAGAAAATAGGTTGGAAACTTGATAAAAACCTCTTTAAGAAAATTATTTCCACCTGCTGCCAGCTGCATATGCATGCGCCATTCATACAGGGGGCACAGGATCCCCCGTTCTCATGTTCGGTGGCGGTCCTAGCGATCAAACTCCCATTGACCAAACACTTACTACTTATCCTGTAGATAGGTGATAGGTTGAAAATTTGGTAAAACCCCGTTAACAATTTTTTGTATGGAGTTAACACTAGGGGGCGCTCACAGCATATAAATGTATGCAGCTGCCATTAAACTGAATAATAAATCTGTATGCAGTGAGCTCCCCCTAGTGGTGATTGAAGACAAAAATAATTTTAGACTTTTAACCCCTTGTTGCCGCAGGGAGTTTTTGTTTTTTCACTCCCCACCTTCCATAACTCTTTGTTTTTGTTCCATTCTGTATTTTTCCATTCACAGAGCCATATGAGGGCTTAATGTTTGTGGGACAAATTCTACTTTATAATGGTCCCATTTATTATTCTGTACCATGTACTGGGAAGCAGGAAAAAAATCCGAATGGAGAATTTAAGAAAAACTGCGTTTGTGCAAATTTCTTACAGGCTTTGTTTTACGGCGTTCACTTTGCAGCCAAAATGACCTGTCACCTGTATTCTATGGGTTGGTATGATTCCATGGATACAAAATATATATGGCTTTAGTTATGTTTTAGCCCCTTAAAAAAATCCTAAACTTTGCAAAAAAAAAAAAAATTTCTTGGAGTCGCCATATTCTGACATCCGTAACTTTTTTATATATTACGGTGATCTACGCAAAGATGGTGGCACTCATGTGCCTCCACAAAAATGGCGCCTTTGTCAGCTTTGACTAGCTTTAAAGGATTCTCCTAACATATAAGTAAAGGCTAGTATTGACTGTCCCTCGTGAGATTTGTCATTAAGGTAGCTGGACGAGAACCTAGGAAGACTAGAACCTGCACTGGACACCACGATGGAGCCCAGAAAAGGTGAGTGTGATTGTTATGTTTATGTACCTACCTTGGGTATCTGCTTATGATATCTATTCAGAGCCCACAATAAAATAGAGGGTCGTGAGATGCGAACCCCAAAAATTTAATGTTCAGCTGAACTTGAAATTTTAGGAAGATCAGCTTTTTACGAACCGGTTCGCTCCGCCCTTGTAAATCCATATCCATATCCTAGAAATTAACTGCCCAACTGCAAGGGCCAATTTTTAGAAAGAAGGGTTTGTAGCCCTAATAAAGCTTACATGGTCCCTCTCTGACTCCAAATAGATGAGAATAAATCCAGTGGCAGAAAGTCTATTGATATAACATAAAGCACCAGGACGTGAAAACAAACTCGCTGAATAATTCACGTTTTTCTAGAATATGGAATATGCAGCGTCTGTGCCGAGCACAGAAAATTCCAGACTTGTATTGTTTTACCAAAACAGAAATGAGTCCCCTATGTCTCGGCTTCAGGTTAAATGCAGCAGAGCTGAGTAACAAGGAGGCTGTGCGGAGCGCCATGTATAATTGATGGGCTGCAACGCATCGCTTGTTAGTTACTGGAGCAGGTTAACAAAAGGCCAGAGGGGGAGTCTCCGAAAATGGAGGAGGGAAACTTTTTGGTCAGGGATTAAGGGAGATATTGACTGAACAGACTCTGCGTTCTCAGACTAAATTACAGATGGAGATGAGTTTGTAATGAGTCAGGTTCATTATGAATTTTCCAAAAATTTGGGGTTCAATCAAACCTGAAATTTTTTGGGTTTGCCACCCTTAACTTGTTAGTATACTCTAGGATCTCTTCAGCAGAGGCCCAGGAGAAATATATACAAAGTAAAAAAACTGATACTTACCTTTCCTCACCTCTCCTGGGTATCTGGTCTTTTTTTTTCCAGCATCTGGTCTTCACCCGCAGGCTCTTGCTGCCTCTTCAACGTCACATGCTCTGGGGTCACCTCTGAGACCCAATCACAACATCACCCAAGTGTCATGGCATTGGTGCACCCCACATGACTGCCCAGGACAGGTGAGAAAAGGGGAGTATCGGAAATGGGCAAAAACCAAGAGATTCAATGAATATTCGTGAGGCGCGACCATCCTGTCCAGTTTGGGCCAAACGTGTTGGGCATGGACCAGAAATGGTATTATTATACTCTGTTGTCGCTTGTGCCCCACATGACCGTTAAGATCCAACTACAAGACTCTGCAATGATCCCAAGGCATGTGACACGACTCAGGAGACTGGAAGAGGATGCAAAGAGACTGCCGGATGCCACGATGGAGCCCAAGAGAGGGGAGACAAGGTGAATATAACTGTCTATTATGTTTCCGCACCTCCACGGGGATTCCACTTATTGTACTCTGAGGTCGGAAGAAATTCTAGAGCATAATAATGTTTTGTTAGTGACGAACCTCAAAAGTTTTGAGTTCGGGTTCAAAACTTTTGTAAAATTCAATCTCTAGTGAGTATCAGTGTTTTTGATTTTGTCCGCACCTCCCACTTATTACATTCTTCAGTCCCCAGAATATAATAATCACACTTTCGGTTTATGTGAATCTCACGAGGTTCACCTCTCACTATTTATAGATGGAAAGATGAAAAATGAGAATCAAGGTAGAATCCAATGGTAGAAATGTTATCAATAGACATCAAGTCGACTCAGCACAAATCTAATTTGGCCCAAAATTCCCCAAAATTTTGGATTCCACAGAGTCTGAAATTTTTGGGATTCATCAAAAAGGCGGCCACCATTCTACTGATCAGTAAAAGGAGAAGGAGGATCACATGACCAAAGGTGGGCTTTCCCATAATGCCTTGCAGGTATCCATTAGCCAATCATGAGGGACTATCGGTGTGAGGTCACTGATGGCTCAGAGTCAGTATTAGTGTCACTGTGTTAGGCAGGGCCAGGGGCAGCCATTGCTGTCAGTGCTACATAACAACAAGCACAAATATACGATTCTCACACATTCAATCAATTGTTCCATGACCTAAAACTGCACCAAAAAATGGCAATTTGTTTACTTTGTGACTTTTTACCACCATCAGGCACACTGTCACTGGCACACATAGTCATGGAGGTGGAAGTGGTGGATGGATAATGCTACCCTATAAAAAAAAAGGCTCTCGGAGGCTACTTTTGGGTAGTGTACCTCTTGGTGAGAGATCTTTGACACTAGACATGCCACTATGTCGAACACTAAGACATTTTGAATTGCCATCACCTAGTCTGTTCGAACCTAGCTGCTAGGAGGTGTTGGGGCAGTGATTATGCCACACGCGGTGAACAAGAAGGCGCAGACAGACACCAGTAGAGAGGATTGTTTGATTCACCGCCAAACTCCGGCAGTTTCCTCGTCCAACATCCAGACACAGGGGGCACCATCATTACACCCCTCCTGTCCCTTCATTACACCCCCTGTCTCTTCATTACACCCTCCGTCTCTTCATTACACCCCGTCTCTGCCCGCACCATTTCCAGGCACTTAGCAGAAAGAAATTTGGTGTCACATCCATTACATGTCCGGTTATTGACAACCAGACACTGTCACCTTCATCTGCAGTGTTGTTGTGATCAAGAAACCTGGACTGTACAGACTGGAGCCGTCTCCTCTATAGTGATTGATCGAGGATCTGTTTGGGATCGGGTTGGAGTATGGAGGCCTTGTGGTGAGCGCTTCAGTTCTGTCTCTGTCCCTTCTTATTCCTTCACTGTTCCTTCTGGTTCTGTCTCTTCTTGTCCCTCCTCTGCTCTTTCTTATCCCTTCACTCTTCCTTCTTGTCCTGTCTCAGTTTCTTCTTGTCCCTCCTATGCTTATTCTTGTCCTGTCTCCGTTTCTTCTCGCTCTCCCTATTCCCTTGCTATTTAGTCTGTTTCCTCTGTTCCTTCTTGTCCTGTCTCTATTCCTTCTTGTCTTGTCTATGTTCCTTCTTGACTTGTCTCTATTGCTCCTTGTCTTGTCTCTGTTCCTCCTTATCCCTCCTCTGTTCCTTCTTGTCCTGTCTCTGTTCCTTCTTGTCCTGTCTCTATTGCTCCTTGTCCTGTCTCTATTCCTTCTTGTCCTGTCTCTATTCTTTCTTGTCCTGTCTCTATTCCTGCCTTCTCTTTCTCCTTGTTTTGTCTCTATTCCTTCTTGTCCTGTCTCTATTCTTTCTTCCTGTCTCTTGTTTCTCTTGTCTCTGTTTCTTCTTTTCCTGTCTCTATTGCTCCTTGTCTTGTCTCTATTCCTTCTTGTCCTATCTCTATTGCCTCTTGTCTTGTCTCTGTTCCTCCTTATCCCTCCTCTGTTCCTTCTTGTCCTGTCCTCTATTGCTCCTTGTCCTGTCTCTATTCCTTCTTGTCCTGTCTCTATTCTTTCTTGTCCTGTCTCTATTGCCTCTTGTCTTGTCTCTGTTCCTCCTTATCCCTCCTCTGTTCCTTCTTGTCCTTTCTCTATTCTTTCTTGCCTGGTCTCTGTCCCTTCTCGCTCTTCCTATTCACTTGTTATTTAGCCTGTTTCCTCTGTGTCTCCTCCCAGCTCCATCTCTTCTTCCTTCTCCCCCATATTCTTCTTTGATTTTCCTTCTCCTCCCTCATTTTACTTACTGCTGCCCTTTGCTCCCTCCCTTCCTTGACTCTTCTCATCTCTGCCTTCATATTTCTCCACTACCCCTTCCTTCCTCGGTCACGCAGAGACATTGGATGTTTCATATATCCACCACAGATGTCGTTACAATGTATCAGCGGTTCAGGACTGTTTAACTTCATGAATGATTCACTAGTAACAAAGACAAAGTGTGAAGTAACAGTAACAGTTACATTGTATATGAGGCTCCGGCACCTTCTGTCTTCCTCATAGTCCTTATTTATAGGGGTTGTCGGCATCCCCGCAGATAAACCCAATGTTTTATAGGACAAATTCTGGAATAATATTCTTATTTCTAAGCACCTGAGGCCGGATCTGGCATCTCTACGATGGGTTTCAATGTCTGAGGCTTTCACTGCACAATTAACTTTTTTTTTTTTACTTTTATGTTTTTGCTGTTTTTTCGTTTATGACCCATCAGATATTCCGACCTGCCGAGCGCACGGTAACCATAACTGCAGAATCCAGAGAGATCAGATCCGGGTAATTCGACCTATGATGTTTGTGCTACCTTATACCGAGGTGTCAGTGCAGGTGCCAGCCAGCGACATCTTATCTGCGCTCTTCTATGATAAGTTGTGCCGCTCTGCCAGGGATTATTACTGAGGATTCGGCAGGATCAGGGCTGCAGACTTTGTAATATCTTCTGACACATTTCGGGTGACTTTGCCAGCTATGAATAGCTTGGAAGATTTCAATTGCTTGCCAAAAATATTCTGTGCTTTGTTCAGTGTGAAAATCTGAGCTTCATATCTACCCGGCTTTATAATGTCAGGCGGCGGCCGATCATGTCGGAACAATGTTATGGGACATTAGGCTCAGTCCTGATCTGTATTATCAGGATCAATTCTACTGTGTATTATGCGTGTTACAATGTATGACCGTGTTATGTAATGCTCTATATACATCCACTATACAGAATATGGTTCTATAGTTATATCCTGTACTCTATATGCCTCCTATATACAGTATATGGCTTTATAGTAACCTCTTGTACTCTATATGCCTATTATATACATCCATTAATAGCACTAACAGACCTTTTTTTTAAAAAAAGTTTTTTTGCCCGGAAAACCCCTTTAAGCTTCTGAAACGTTCTAGTTGAACTGAAACATTGCATCACTGGACTAATAAAGTCAATTTCTGCATCAATTTTGGAGTGCTGCCTCTTTTTTACTTTGCTACTTTGGTCATTTTGCCACTGACTGAAGGCTTTTACCCATTGTGCGTATTTACATAGTGCTGCTCTCTGTTTGGTACTATATGAGAAAGATAGGTATATAGATAGATAGATAGATAGATAGATAGATAGATAGATAGATGAGATAGATAGATAGATAGATAGATAGATAGGAGATAGATAGATAGATAGATAGATAGATAGATAGATAGATAGATAGATATGGAAGATAGATAGATAGATAGATAGATAGATAGATATGAGATGAGATAGATAGATAGATAGATATGAGATAGATAGATATGAGATAGATAGATAGATAGATAGATAGATAGATAGATAGATAGAGATAGATAGATATGAGATAGATAGATATGAGATAGATAGATAGATATGAGATAGATAGATAGATATGAGATATAGATAGATAGATAGACAAATAGATATGACATAGGTTGAGGGAATACAGTATAAGATACATAGATGAATAGATAGATAGAATATAGATAGATGACATGGTAAAGACGGGTGAATACTTTGCATTCCTCCATATTCGGCACATCACAGAGCACTCGGTGTGATTGACAGGACAGATCGGCAGTCGCTCCTTCGTCTTATTAGGATGCATCAGGCTTGATGGATCCCGATGACATTTATTGGGTCCCTAATGGCTTCCCTGCAGTCCGGCTCGCCATATTAATACTTCTAAGTTTTAACCAGGCTGTTTTTTTCCGGAGTGTAAATGAGCCATACTTACAGAGCTTTAATGTCTTACGCAGAACCAAGTCATTTAAAATGCCATTAAAGATAATCCCCTCCGCAGAAGGAAAAATCGCTGCTCAGTATATGTCACTGCGGAATCAGGACACAGCCCGGGTACAGCGCCTGCACGGATTAACCTCAGCACTGCCGGATACCAGCATCAAACAAAGACTAAGCCACAGGATGGAGACTAATATGTCAGGAAGACGAGAAACCTGAACACACAGACCCCAAAATGTCACAGAATGAGGCCAAGACAAAGATAATTGGCTCTGACTAATGACTATTGTGGTATTACTCGCTATAATACGAGGTTGTCTACACTGAATGGCCACTTTATTAGAGACGCTCATCTAGTAAGGCGTTGGATTTTTTTTTTCCTTACATGGTGGCATTCACAGATTTCTTGGGTGACCAAGAAAACCATCCCCCAACATTCCTCCACCTACAATAGTCTGAACTGTGTCACCTAACAGGAAGGGTTCGTGGATTCACGCCACCTGCGCCAAATTCTGCCTCTCCTGTCATTATGGCACCACCAAAATGCAGATCCATCTGACAAGGCCATGTTTTTCTACTACCCATTGATACAATTTTCACTCTTTTGGAGTCTTTCTGCTTCCTTTAGTAATGGTGCTTGTACTGGCCATCTGCAGTTATAGACCATCCATGCTAAGCAGCGGCGAGTTGTGCACTCGGACATGTTAGTCGGACATCAGTGATGTATCCGGATGCAGTTTCCTTTGCCTGCCCATCACAACCATTCCTGACCTCCTCCTCCTCCTGAACTCTTCCATCCACAGGATCGCCTCTCGTTGGATGTTTTTTCTTGATCGTAGCCTTCTCTGTACAGTCATGGCCAAAAGTTTTGAGAATGATACAAATATTAATTTTTACAAAGTCTACTGCTTCAGTTTTTCTAATGGCAATTTGCATGTACTCCAGAATGTTATAAAGAGTGATCAGCTTAACAGCAATTACTTGCAAAGTCAATATTTGCCTAGAAAATGAACTTTATCCCCCAAAACACATTTCAACATCATTGCAGCCCTGCCTTAAAAGGACCACCTAACATCGTTTCAGTGATTGCTCCATTAACACAGGTGTGGGTGTCGATGAGGACAGGGCTGGAGATCAATCTGTCATGATTAAGTAAGAATGACACCACTGGACACTTTAAAAGGAGGCTGGTGCTTGCCATCATTGTTTCTCTTCTGTTAACCATGGTTATCTCTAAAGAAACACGTGCAGTCATCATTGCACTGCACAAAAATGGCCTAACTGGGAAGAGTATTGCAGCTAGAAAGATTGCACCTCAGTCAACAATCTATCGCATCATCAAGAACTTCAAGGAGAGAAGTTCCATTGGTGCCAAAAAGGCTCCAGGGTGCCCAAGAAAGACCAGCAAGCGGCAGGATCGTCTCTTAAAAGTGTTTCAGCTGCGGGATCGGGCTACCAGCAGTGCAGAGCTTGATGAGGAATGGCAGCAGGCAGGTGTGAGTGCATCTGCACGCACTGTGAGGCGGAGACTCTTGGAGCAAGGCCTGGTCTCAAGGAGGGCAGCAAAGAAGCCACTTCTCTCCAGAAAAAACATCAGGGACAGACTGATATTCTGCAAAAGGTACAGGGAGTGGACTGCTGAGGACTGGGGTAAAGTCATTTTCTCTGATGAATTCCCTTTTCGATTGTTTGGAACATCTGGAAAACAGCTTATTCGGAGAAGAAGAGGTGAGCGCTACCACCAGTCTTGTGTCATGCCAACTGTAAAGCATCCTGAAACCATTCATGTGTGGGGTTGCTTCTCAGCCAAGGGAATCGGCTCTCTCACAGTCTTGCCTAAAAACACAGCCATGAATAAAGAATGGTACCAGAATGTCCTCCAAGAGCAACTTCTCCCAACCGTCCAAGAGCAGTTTGGCGCTCAACAATGCCTTTTCCAGCATGATGGAGCACCTTGCCATAAAGCAAAGGTGATAACTAAATGGCTCAGGGAACAAAACATAGAGATTTTGGGTCCATGGCCTGGAAACTCCCCAGATCTTAATCCCATTGAGAACTTGTGGTCAATCATCAAGAGACGGGTGGACAAACAAAAACCAACAAATTCAGACAAAATGAAAGCATTGATTCTGCAAGAATGGACTGCTATCAGTCAGGATTTGGTCCAGAAGTTGATTGAGAGCATGCCAGGGAGAATTGCAGAGGTCCTGAAGAAGAAGGGTCAACACTGCAAATATTGACTTGCTGCATTAACTCATTCTAACTGTCAATATAAGCTTCTGTTACTCATAATATGAATGCAATTCTATTTCTGTATGTGATAAAAACATCTGACAAACACACATAAAAACCAGAGGGCAGCAGATCATGTGAAAATAGAATATTTGTGTCATTCTCAAAACTTTTGGCCATGACTGTATACTCTCCACACCGCTGTACCAGAAAACCCCACAAGGTGGCGGTGTATGAAATCCTGGCCCTGGCTAGTCGAGCACCCATGACCAGGTCTTATTCCAAGTCGCTCTGATCGCTGGACTCTCCCATCTAATGTGGATTCACACTGAAAACTTGTCAATAGCTTTTATGCTGCGCGGCAGGGCCACAAGACTAATGTCCATGCAGGAGAACACCGGTCCAGAACCAGCAGGGGTCTCTAATAAAGTGGCCATTTAGTGTTTATACCTCCGTAACACCTGCTCCTAATAAATTATGAAGCATTTTATACCATCCATAACATGACAACCATCTAATGACTAATATTGCGTAGCTCACCCCAATGCCACCAAACAGTTCTGACCCATCAAGACCTCTAGTGGAGCAGATCCGGTAAGTCCTATAAAGTGCTCGGTGCGGCCTCCATGGGTTAGGCTTGTTTGTCCAGCATATCACACAGATGCTCAATTGGATTGAAATCTGGGGAATGTGGAGCCATGTCACCACCTTAAAGCAGTGTGCCAGGGGGCATTATTCTGCTGATAGACACCACCGCCATTAGGGGGCACCACTACCATAAGGGGAGGTCTTTGGTTTGTACAATGTTTAGGTAGGTGATAATTGTCCTAGTATAATCCAATGATGCCAGGATCTAAGGTTTACATTTACTCTTAGCTTCAGATACAGCATGTGTGCCATAAAATGAACAGCTTTCCAAGACAACGCGACTTCATGATATTTTGTCACAGAGTGATATGCTACATGTGCTTTGTGTGGCCACCCGGGGGTTCCATTTGGAATCACTTGAACCAACCATCCATATATTCACCAGTACATTTCAGTACATTCAGGTAAGACAATAACACTCACAAAGGACAAGAGTAGAATAGCTTAAGAAATTCATAAAATAAAGTCACGACCTATGCGTGACAGTGCAGGACACGTGAAGCATTACATAGACACTGCTGAAATCACTGGGCTGTCCCCGAAACACCACGACATGCTGGGATATACAAGCTCCATTACTGTGTAAATAGGATTCAGGATTCAGCACCACGGACAGAGCAAGATCAAGAGGTTCCTTCAAAGAAACAGATGTTACTAAGACTCCTTGTAAGTGTCAACTTTATAATTCAAGTGCAATTCTCCAAGGGCGGGCAACATCTCAAAAACAAGTCTCCGGCAGCGGGTAAGACATCATAGTTCAAACAGAATGACTGGCGCTGGCAGCAAAAATACAAGTGCTCCGGCCGAATAAAAGCAAAATGACTTGTCCTTGTGGCTGACGGTTCTATTAAACATTGGTCCGATATCTTGGAAACCAAAACTATAAGAAACGTGGAGGCAAAGGGTACAGTGTAATATAGTGCGGGCTCTTATGTGGTCAGTCATCGACTGGAAGTCACTCAAACCCTTCCGTACATGGTCCTATATAAAGATGAATCCCCATTACTTGTCCTCTTAGCTGCACATGTCACAATGTGTGTTGTGAGATGATCAGCTTTTCAAGATAACTCAATTATGTGATAGTGTATCAGAAAGATATTCTATAGGTGTCCCGATAACCAGTTTTTCAAAGAAGGCTGTGGAGTATGTCAAGTCATCAACTTTGACAACTCCAACTCCTAAAATGGCGGACAGACATGGTCAGACAGAAGCAGTAAAGATCCTCCAATATATTATACAGAAAGTGAATGATTGCTATGAAAATAAATATATAATAAATACAATATTAATCATTCTAAATTATAATTAAAAATAATCATTTTAATTTGAAGCCGGTAACTTTTTTGGTTGTCCTGGTGTAAATAAACCTTTAACCTTTTCCTGTCGCAGCCATTTTTCTTTGGGGATTTCTTTTTGCCGCATTCCTTGTACGGTATAAATGACTCCCTATAATTTTTTGGGGTCGGCACAATCATAAGAATACCAAATGTATATAGTTTTTATCATTTTTTTTTTATTATTTAGCTTTACAAAAACCCAAAGCTTTGAAAAATCCAAAAAAATATTTTAATCTCCCTATTGTGTAATTTTTTTATGTTTGCATGTACAGAGCTGTGTAGGGCGTCTTTTGGGGGCACAATATTTAGTTCTTATTTATACTATTTTAGGAAATTCCTGACGTTTTGATCACTTTTTGCTCAATTTTATTTTGGAGATGAAAAGGCAAAAAAAAAGTTTATTTAGCTATTTGGATTTTTTGTTTGTTGCATGAGATGAATATTTTAATATTTTTATAGTTTGGGAATTATCACATATATGGATATCTCATTTGTTTATGTTTGGCTTTACATTTTTGTTATCTAGTAAAAGGGGTGAATTACATTTTTATGGTTTTTTAGTTTTTTATATTTTTTAACAAAAATGTATTATTTTTTTACTTTGTTTTTTTTAACTTTAACTTGCAATCCATTGATTACTTGTATGATAGGATTCAATACAACTGTAGTGCAGTCTATGGCTAAATCACTACATAACTATTGAGACCCGCCACAGACAGATATCAATAGTTATATTAGTGTGATAGGCCAGGGAGCCTTCACAAGTCTCCCGGCTGACATAGGAACTGGACGGCTTCTGCAATCTCGCTGCTTGGGAGTTGTAGTGCCCTCTGCAAGGTACATGAGGGGTGCGGCTGGAATCGGAGGGGGCCTAAAACAACACAATGCCCATGATCAAATAAACCAAAAACAGTCCCAGTGGTAAAACAGCAAAGACCCTGCGGTTCTGGCGTCTGCCATGCTTATGAGCAGGTGCCATATTTAAAGTGCCAACGTCCGTCCCTATGTTGCCAAGGGTTTAAGTGAAAAATCGTAAATTTTCCAGGTAGGTTAAAGGTGACCTTCAATTTTCAATGTTATTTTTAAACTGCAGATTGAAATATGGACTTCCCCTTTAAGCATGTAAAACACATAAAATCCTACTTAGAGGTAATGAAAGCTACAGTAATATGCAACATTAAACATCATGAATGAGTCATAAAACACCAAGTATTTACAGCGGCGCAGACAGGAACTTGTTTGCAAAGGATTTGAAGGAAGCGATAATAATGGATGTGCTTCCAGCTCCAGCAATAAAAGATAATGTCATAAGGGGACAGAACCTAATTGAATTCACAGGCCAGGTGCTGTAGGGCAGCTCAATATGCATCAGCCACTGGAATAAACAATAGACCAACACAGGCCCGGAATTAATGTCTTCAGGACCTTGGACAGAGGTCGGGAGTCAGAGAAGTAATTGTCTGCCTGGAGCTGGAGAGCTGCCCATACTATTCTGAATGGATCAGAGGCTGCAAAGGAAGCGGGAAGAACCGAAGCCGAGAGTCACTGAGCGCGACAAAATGACAGCAAATACTGGGAAAGTAGTCCAAACCTGATGTCTGACACATGCAAAGTACATAGTCGTACAAAGCAGAGCTCAGTGTGAATTATCTGCTTGTACACGGTAATATCTCACTTAAGGTAATGCAAATTACATATATATATATATATATATATATATATATATATATATATATATATCTATCATGATGTCACCAAAGGTTGTGTGAAATTACAGGCTTTACTCTTCAGCACCTCTAAGTCACCTAACTCTATATAGCTCAATTATATATGATCTGCATAAGAAATATCACATTACTTATCCTGTACTGATCCTGAGTTACATCCTGTATTATACTCCAGAGCTGCACTCACTATTCTGCTGGTACAGTCACTGTGTACATACATTACATTACTTATCCTGTACTGATCCTGAGTTACATCCTGTATTATACTCCAGAGCTGCGCTCACTATTCTGCTGGTGCAGTCACTGTGTACATACATTACATTACTTATCCTGTACTGATCCTGAGTTACATCCTGTATTATACTCCAGAGCTGCACTCACTATTCTGCTGGTACAGTCACTGTGTACATACATTACATTACTTATCCTGTACTGATCCTGAGTTACATCCTGTATTATACTCCAGAGCTGCGCTCACTATTCTGCTGGTGCAGTCACTGTGTACATACATTACATTACTTATCCTGTACTGATCCTGAGTTACATCCTGTATTATACTACAGAGCTGCGCTCACTATTCTGCTGGTGCAGTCACTGTGTACATACATTACATTACTTATCCTGTACTGATCCTGAGTTACATCCTGTATTATACTCCAGAGCTGCACTCACTATTCTGCTGGTGCAGTCACTGTGTACATACATTACATTACTTATCCTGTACTGATCCTGAGTTACATCCTGTATTATACTCTAGAGCTGCGCTCACTATTCTGCTGGTGCAGTCACTGTGTACATACATTACATTACTTATCCTGTACTGATCCTGAGTTACATCCTGTATTATACTCCAGAGCTGCGCTCACTATTCTGCTGGTGCACTGTGTACATACATTACATTACTTATCCTGTACTGATCCCGAGTTACATCCTGTATTATACTCCAGAGCTGCACTCACTATTCTGCTGGTACAGTCACTGTGTACATACATTACATTACTTATCCTGTACTGATCCTGAGTTACATCCTGTATTATACTCCAGAGCTGCACTCACTATTCTGCTGGTACAGTCACTCTGTACATACATTACATTACTTATCCTGTACTGATCCTGAGTTACATCCTGTATTATACTCCAGAGCTGCACTCACTATTCTGCTGGTGCAGTCACTGTGTACATACATTACATTACTTATCCTGTACTGATCCTGTACTCATCCTGTATTATACTCCAGAGCTGCGCTCACTATTCTGCTGGTGCAGTCACTGTGTACATACATTACATTACTTATCCTGTACTGATCCTGAGTTACATCCTGTATTATACTCCAGAGCTGCACTCACTATTCTGCTGGTACAGTCACTGTGTACATACATTACATTACTTATCCTGTACTGATCCTGAGTTACATCCTGTATTATACTCCAGAGCTGCGCTCACTATTCTGCTGGTGCAGTCACTGTGTACATACATTACATTACTTATCCTGTACTGATCCTGAGTTACATCCTGTATTATACTCCAGAGCTGCGCTCACTATTCTGCTGGTGCAGTCACTGTGTACATACATTACATTACTTATCCTCTCTCCCCTGATTACCTCCTTTTATACTCCACACCTCCCCCACTTTTGCTGGTCGTCCGGTACCTCTTCTTCCTGTACTGATCCTGAGTTACATCCTGTATTATACTCCAGAGCTGCACTCACTATTCTGCTGGTACAGTCACTGTGTACATACATTACATTACTTATCCTGTACTGATCCTGAGTTACATCCTGTATTATACTCCAGAGCTGCGCTCACTATTCTGCTGGTGCAGTCACTGTGTACATACATTACTTATCCTGTACTGATCCTGAGTTACATCCAGTAAGGTTATTAGAATTGTACATTAAACACACGCGAGTTTTATATGGACACCGAACAAGCAGGTTACGTTGGAAGATTTCAGCTCTGTAGCCTACAGTGAATGCAGCTGTGGATTATAATACAGGATGTAACTCAGATGGACATACTTTTAAATCTCCACGAGTGAAAGGTCCTACATATAAAATATCATTCATCCCCAGTGTATTAGACTTCTCCAAGATGAAAAATCGGTTTTCTCCTGCATGAAATCAGAATTACACTGACTGTAAAGTAATAGCATCATCAAAAGAAATGGTTTCCTCCAAGTCGGAGATTGAGTAATTTTTCAGTGAAATTTCTGCCGTAATTTTTGGTGAGATGAAAGTTTCCCACTATAATAAATAGGTGTAATATATCTGTTGTATTGACTTTGAAGTGTTTTTACCGGTAAAAAGTAAAATGGCATAAAACAATCTCATCCTGGGGGCGACGGCTGAACACGACACTTGACAAAACAAAATACGGAAATGTTTTTAAAAATACTGTTTTTGGACATATCGATCCTAAATGTAATCTGAGTAAAACCCTGCACTGAGCTCCACGGCAGAATACAAAGACCCCTAACATATTACCAAGGATGTACAACCAGGTGTCACTTCGGGAAACAAGGCTTAAAGGGGAACTCCCGATCATCATTATTATTTTTCTTTCCTAATTTATTTCTTAAACTATCTTTATAGCAATCATCGCTCCAAATATCCTGTATAAAATACTGTATAAAGGTATTTTTTTATTTGTTCCAGCAGCCATCACTAGGGGGAGCTTGTGAGCTAACTGTTTGTAATAAGTGCTATACCCTGTAATTTACACTCTGGCTACTAAGCCTAATAATAGACTGATACTTGCCAATTCTGTAACGGTATTCTTTGACCTTATTTACATAAAATAAAGTATCACAATAGAAGATAACACCTCTTTAGATAACACCACTGACCCATCACTACATCTACTACTGTCAATAGATGATGTCACATCTTAGCTGAGAAATATGCAATAGATTTTATATAGCAGAGACACAGGGGCAATGTCAGCAATCAGTGTTTTTACCAGAGGGGTCGGCAATTCATTACTATGACAGCCGGGAGTCTATTAGAGGCTCTCAGGCTTGTCGCTAGTGTAGTAGGCAGCCTGTAATAGACTTCTATGGATTTTACAATACACTGCAATGCATTAACATTGCAGTGTATTGTACTAGTGATCAGACCTCTAGGGGGTCTAAAAATAAAAGAAATAAAATATAAAAAAAAAAACACCCCTAAAACTTCAAATCACCCCCTTTCTCTAGATGATATATAAAAATAAAAAGTAAAACGCACACACACATTAGGATTTTTTTCCCATATAAACCTCCATTTTTCTGCCATTTCACCTCCTAAAAAATCTGAATAAAAAGCGATCAAAACATCAGAAAACTCACAACGGTATAAACTAAAAGTAAATCTGACCCCGCAAATAAATATGCCCTATGCGGCCTCTTATATAGAATAAAAGTTACAGGTGTCAGAATATGATGACTCCAAGAATTTTTTTTTTTACAAAGTTTTGGATTTTTTTTTAAGGCATTAAAAGCAAAAATTATATAAACTTGGTATTGCCGTAATCGTAATGACCCGCAGAATACAGGGGACATGTCAATTTGGCTGCACAGTGAACGCGTAAAAACAAAACCCTAAAGAAAATATCTCAAATGTGGTTTTTCTCTAATTCCACCCTGTTCTGAAATTTTTCCAGCTCCCCAGTACATCGTATAGAATATTAATTGGTACCATTATAAAGTACAATTTGTCCCGCAAAAATTTAGCTCCCATGTGGAGGGTTTTGGAAGGAATGGAGACAAAAATGAAGCTCCATATATTGTATTGAGGGTGCGTTCAGGGCAAAGCCAAAGCATCAGAGCTGCACAGTACATGAGCACCAATGTGTCATCCTTCCTTTAGGCCAGTATATGAGACCACAAGCCCCATCCTCATCCGTTTCACAGCACAAGTTTCTTCCAAACATGTCAAGACTGAGTAACTGGCGTCAATCTTCCTGCAAGAAGCCATTACCACGACCTTCACAGACCCCGATAAATAAGCCTCACAAAATCCGCATTGCCAAGTCTTCTATATTTGACACTTTGCAGAGCAGGTACGAGCGCAGGGAGCCATTATTTTCTCGACGCCTCATTCTAAATTCATCTAAATGGAACATACTTTCTCATATATGCAAACCGGTTCTCACACTGACATTAATCCATCCCCGAGTGACAGCTTGATATCCTTTGCTGCCTTAAATTGGAGAGAAAATAACTCGGCATTGTTAGGCGGCTTCTATATTCTTGTCAACAGGCTGCAATGTTTGCCAATAACCTGGAAGGAGGAGAAGCTTTGAGGCTGGCGCCATCTCTATAGAAGCTTCCGAGGTTTTATATATATGGCGCCTGGTGAGTAGAGAACAAAAGGCGGCTCTGAATATATTCAATATCACTGTCCCCGTATGTTCCCGGATAGGAACGCTCCTCACCTTATATGAGCTAATATACTCACATCATATTAGATTTTGTTATCGTTCTTGCTTCTAAAATCAGGTCTGAGCTGTTTCGTGACTTTAGAAAATTACTGAAAGGGTTGAGAACAGTTGGAGAATGATTTGGCTTAAGGAAAGATTTTTCTCCTACTGTTATGCCACAGTCCTGCGCCAGGAGACCACTATAGAGCTAGTAGTATAAAGTATATACATTGTATTGTCCTGGAAAGAATTGTCAACAATGGAGAGCATTATATTGCACTTAAGGTTTGATGCAGTAAAATTCCAACACAACAACACAAGTTACACATACAACAGAAGAAGAGAGTAAAGTGCCCTAGTAATCATCAGCTTGCTCTTTCCATTGGTGTATGTGTATCGTGTCCTGCATTCAGACATTAACATTGAAAAACATCATTTTCACAAGCTATAATTTACAGAGTTGAGCTACAAAGACAACAGCATAGGATATGTACAGTACACATAGCAGCAGAGAGTAAAAGGGACTTATAGAATTCAACAACCTGCACTTTCCATTGAAACATCTGAGTGTGTGTATTTTTCCCATTGTAAAACATAATTTTCACAAGTTATAATTTTACAGTGGTGATGGACTTGGTTGAGTGATCTCCAGGCAAAGCAGCACAGGATACAAACACACAGCAGCAGAGAGTAAAGGGTTCTATAACATTCAACAGTCTGCACTGTCTATTACATCATCTCTATGTGTGTATCTTTCACATCATCACTGTCAAATATAATTTTTACAAGTTATAACTTTACAGTGTTGATGGACGGATGGAGTGATCTCCAAGCACTGGAGCTCCGGATATTTTCACATGGCAACAGAGAGTAAAGGGACCTATAATGTTCAACATTCTGCACTTCCTATTGTATGCGTATTGTAAAACATCATTTTCACAAGTTATAATTTTACAGTGTTGATGGACAAGTGGAGTGATCTCCAAGCACAGAAGAACAGGATACGTACACACAGCAGCAGAGAGTAAAGGGACTCATACAATTCAACAACCTGCACTTTCCATTGACACATATGAGTGTGTGTATCTTTTCCCATCAACATTGTGAAACATCATTTTGATAAATGTAAGTATGTGTGTTCAATCACATTTTTGCAATGCTCGTGGCCATGCGTGCAGTGATCTCACAGCACAGGATACACATACACAGCACCACAAAAGAGACGGGGAATGTGAAGGATTAGTCAGAGACGTCACCAGTAAGTCACTAAATGCTACTGCCCTGTATTCACCTAAATCATCTGCAGAGTCTTGTGTAGAGCTGCTATATACCACTATACGCTCACCGTATACTCATAGTATCTGTATACGAACATGTCCAAGTTGGGGGCCCACTTGGACATGTTTGCCCCCCTGTGCTGAACCCCTAGCTACGCCTCTGGTATGCGTAATAAATTTACATTTGTAGAATTTTGTGTGCAATGATCTCCCAACAATGCCGCCCAGGATACATATACAAATGTGTCTATCTTGTGCCGCCCACAGGCAACAATGTAACATTTTTAAAACATTTTATGTAAAAACTATATTTGCTGAATTCCAAAAATTAGCAACAATCTCCCAAAACAGTGACACAGTTTCATACACACAGCTACGGAAACGGAAAAGATCTGTAACCAGCCTGCACTTTCCATCAGTATGTGTGCTTGTGCGTACCTTGTCCTGTCATCATTGTATAACATCATTTCACAAGTGTGGGTGTGCTAAAATGGTATTTTTAGAATTCTGGTGACTGTGCGGTGATGTCCCAACACAGCAGCACAAAATACATACACAGGAGCGCAAGATACATATATACAACAGAGCAAGATACATACACAACAGAGCAAGATACATACACTGCAGCACAAGATACATACACAACAGAGCAAGATACATATACACAGCAGAGCAAGATACATATATACAGCAGAGCAAGATACATATATACAGCAGAGCAAGATACATACACAACAGAGCAAGATACATACACAGGAGCGCAATATACATACACTGCAGCACAAGATACATACACAACAGAGCAAGATACATATACACAGCAGAGCAAGATACATATATACAGCAGAGCAAGATACATATATACAGCAGAGCAAGATACATACACAGCAGAGCAAGATACATATACAGGGCTACACACAGAGCAAGATACATATACACAGCAGAGCAAGATACATATACACAGCAGAGCAAGATACATATATACAGCAGAGCAAGATACATATACACAACAGAGCAAGATACATATATACAGCAGAGCAAGATACATATATACAGCAGAGCAAGATACATATACACAGCAGAGCAAGATACATATATACAGCAGAGCAAGATACATATATACAGCAGAGCAAGATACATATACACAGCAGAGCAAGATACATATATA
Source organism: Leptodactylus fallax (assembly GCA_947044405.1). Taxonomy (NCBI): domain Eukaryota; kingdom Metazoa; phylum Chordata; class Amphibia; order Anura; family Leptodactylidae; genus Leptodactylus; species Leptodactylus fallax. The sequence continues at coordinate 36,525 of CAMRHE010001373.1, read as the reverse complement.
CAGCAGAGCAAGATACATATACACAGCAGAGCAAGATACATATATACAGCAGAGCAAGATACATATATACAGCAGAGCAAGATACATACATAGCAGAGCAAGATACATACACAGCAGAGCAAGATACATATATACAACAGAGCAAGATACATACACAGGTGCGCAAGATAAATACACTGCAGCACAAGATACATACACAACAGAGCAAGATACATATACACAACAGAGCAAGATACATATACACAGCAGAGCAAGATACATATACACAGCAGAGCAAGATACATATATACAGCAGAGCAAGATACATATATACAGCAGAGCAAGATACATATACACAACAGAGCAAGATACATACACAGGAGCGCAATATACATACACTGCAGCACAAGATACATACACAACAGAGCAAGATACATACACAGCAGAGGGAGATACATATATACAGCAGAGCAAGATACATATACACAGCAGAGCAAGATACATATATACAGCAGAGCAAGATACATATACACAGCAGAGCAAGATACATATATACAGCAGAGCAAGATACATATACACAGCAGAGCAAGATACATATATACAGCAGAGCAAGATACATATACAACAATACAGCAGAGCAAGATACATATACACAGCAGAGCAAGATACATATATACAGCAGAGCAAGATACATATATACAGCAGAGCAAGATACATATACACAGCAGAGCAAGATACATATATACAGCAGAGCAAGATACATATACACAGCAGAGCAAGATACATATATACAGCAGAGCAAGATACATATATACAGCAGAGCAAGATACATATACACAGCAGAGCAAGATACATATACACAGCAGAGCAAGATACATATACACAGCAGAGCAAGATACATATACACAGCAGAGCAAGATACATATATACAGCAGAGCAAGATACATATACACAACAGAGCAAGATACATACACAGGTGCGCAAGATAAATACACTGCAGCACAAGATACATATACACAACAGAGCAAGATACATACACAACAGAGCAAGATACATATATACAGCAGAGCAAGATACATATACACAGCAGAGCAAGATACATATATACAGCAGAGCAAGATACATACACAGGAGCGCAATATACATACACTGCAGCACAAGATACATACACTGCAGAGCAAGATACATACACAGCAGAGGAAGATACATATATACAGCAGAGCAAGATACATATACACAGCAGAGCAAGATACATATACACAGCAGAGCAAGATACATATACACAGCAGAGCAAGATACATATATACAGGAGCGCAAGATACATATACACAGCAGAGCAAGATACATACACAGGAGCGCAATATACATACACTGCAGCACAAGATACATACACAGCAGAGCAAGACATATATACACAGCAGAGCAAGATACATATATACAGCAGAGCAAGATACATATATACAGCAGAGCAAGATATATATACAGGAACGCAAGATACATATATACAGTACACAACACAGCAAGATACAGCTGAATCTCAATAAATTTGAATATCTGTGAAACGTTTCTTTCTTTCAGTAATTCCATTAATAAAGTTCCTCCTATATTTTCTAGATTCTTTACACACAGAGTCTTCTATTTCAAGTGTTTTATTTCTGTAAATGTTGATTATGGATTACAGGGAATGAAAACCCAAATCTAAGAATATTAGAATATTGTAAATTCAGTGTCACCTGCCAAGGTTTCCTAAGCCTGTAAATGGTCCCTCAGTCTGGTTCAGTAGGACACACAATCATGGAAGACGCTGATTATGGATTGTATTACTGAATCACTGAAATGAAGGAACGTTTCACAGATATTCTCATTTATTGAGATGCAGCTGTATATACACAGCAGAGCAAGATATATACACAACAACACAAGATACATACACAGCAGTGCAATATATATACAGTGCCTTGCAAAAGTATTCATGCCCCTTGAACTTTTTCACATTTTGTCACCTTACAACCACAAACTTAAATGTATTTTCTTGAGATTTTAAGTGATAGATCAACACAAAGTAGCAGATAATTGTGAAGTGGAAGGAAAATGATACATGGTTTTCAAAATTTTAATCAAACAAAAACCTGAAAAGTGTAACGTGCAAAAGTATTCAGCCCCCCTTTATCAATACTTTGTAGCGCCACCTTTTGCTGCAATTACAGCTGCAAGTCTTTTAGGCTCTGTCTCTACCAGATTTGCACATCTAGAGACTGAGATTTTTGCCCCTTCTTCTTTGTAAAATAGCTCAAGCTCAGCCACATTGGATGGAGAGCGTTTGTGAACAGCAATTTTCATGTCTTGCCACAGATGCACAATGGGATTTAGGTCTGGACTGTGACTGGGCCAGTCTAACACATGAATATTCTTTGATCTAAACCCTTCCCCTGGAGCTCTGGCTGGATGTTTGGGATCATTGTCTTACTGGAAGGTGAATCTCCTTCCCAGTCTCAGGTCTTTTGCAGCCTCCAACAGGTTTTCTTCCTGGATTGCCCTGTATTTAGCTCCATCCATCTTCCCATCACCTCTGAGCAGCTTCCCTGTCCCCCCAGCATGATGCTGCCCCCTATGTGTCACAGTGGGGATGGCGTGTTCAGGGGATGAGCAGGGTTACTTTTCTGCCACACATAGCCCTTTGCATTTAGGCCAAAAAGTTCAACTTTGGTCTCATCTGACCAGAGCACCTTCTTCCACGTTTGCTGTGTCCCCTTTTTGGCTTATGGCAAACGGCACTTCTTATGTCTTTCTTTCAGCAATAGTTTTCTTCTTGCTGCTCTTCTATAAAGGCCATATTTGTGGAGTGCACGACTTATAGTTGTCCTGTTGACAGATTCTCCCTGTACCTGAGCCGTGGATTTCTGCAGCTCCTCCACAGTGACCATGGGCCTCTTGGCTGCTTCTCTGACCAGTGCTCTCCTTGCTCGATCTGTCAGTTTAGGTGGACGGCCATGTCTTGGTAGGTTTGCAGTTGTATAATACTTTTTCCATTTTTGGCTGATGAATTGTACAGCGCTCCTTGGGATGCTCAAAGCTTGGGATATGTTTTTATAATCTAACCCTGCTTTACACTTCTCCACAACTTTATCTCTGACCTGTCTGGTGAGTTCCTTGGTCTTCATGATGCTGTTTGTTCACTAGTGTTCTCTAACAAAGCACCGAGGCCTTCACAGAACAGGTGTATTTATACTGAGACTACATTACACACAGCTGACTCTGTTGATTAATTAAGTGACTTCTGAAGGTCAATTGATTGCGCTAGATTTTATTTAGGGGTATCATAGTACAGGGGGCTGAATACTTTTGCACATCACACTTTTCAGATTTTTGTTTGATTAAAATTTTGAAAATCATGTATCATTTTTGTTCCACTTCACAATTATCTGCTACTTTGTGTTGGTTATCACTTAAAATCTCAAGAAAATACATTTAAGTTTGTGGTTGTAAGGTGACAAAATGTGAAAAAGTTCAAGGGGTATGAATACTTTTGCAAGGCACTGTACACAGCAACCATTCACTAACATGCCCTTCTGTCAGTGTGTATAAGTATATATGTACCATATGATAGTATATGTATGTGTGTATACACAGGATGGATGTGTTTATATATTGATATCTATGACCAGAATGTATAAGTACATGCATGAGCATGAGAAGAGTATGTATGCATCTGTTCATGTATGTAAATGTGTATGAAGACTGTGTATGTGTGTACTTTACTGTTATACATGGGAGTATCTCATCCTGCATAATGATTTCAGCATTATAAAACATGATTCTCCCAAATGTATATATGGTAACATTGTACTTGTAGATGTCTCATGGACAGACAGTGCCGGATATACAGTGAAGCAGGGAGTGAACCAGTCTATATACTGCCCTTTGTGTCAGTGTGTGTATACTGTATGTGTGTTTGTATGTGCGGGTGTATCTAATTGTCATTGTAAAACATCACATTCACAAATCTGAGTGTTAAAGTTGTACTTTTAGAATTGTGATCCCCATGTGCCAGGCTGTACAACATACATACAGGAGTGTGGTGTATCTCATCCTGTACCCCGGGGTCACTATACTAACACTATCGCAGGTACACACATTGCAAGTGCTCAAAAGAGTGTTAAATTATGTCCCTACAATCCTGATGACACCTATAGACGCAACAGGTGGGCGCAGAGAGACCTACATTATACAACTGTGGTGAATTGTAGCCGTAACACAAAGTCCACTATTCCCTATGGTAAAGCAATCTTACAACGACTGAAATTTGCAGCAGAATTCTCAAGCATTTTGCTTTGTATCTTCCCCCCCCACCTTATACCTCTCGTGTCCACTTTAAATATGAGGCTGGTTTATGTGTTTGCAGCACAGTCGATTTTTTGACAGTTTTTCTAATAGAATAATTCCGCCCGCACCATCTTGTGGGTCTCTCAGATTTCCTCCGCTGCTTCCCTTGGGAGCTAATTTGCTTGTACAGCTGGGCAGGCGAGTAAAGCCCTGAGAACACTCAGCCCTCGCCTGGCGCTGGATCTTCTAACAAGGCTTAAGGCTTCTCCACAAGACTTTGCATTCGGAATCAGCGCCGCTTTCTGCTCGCCTACTTTGTCTTCTTGTAAGTGCTCACGGGACATATACAAATGATAAAGTAGAAGACAATGGCGCATCTGTGTGACCTAGATAGCAACATTAAGAAAAGCGAGACAACGTATCACTGATACTTTTCTTTTTCCTTAATAACTCAGATGCTTCTGCCAATGCTGCGGATTTAATGCGCCTCTCATCTTACTTACAGGCTTTGTTTGCACGTCTGTATTTAAACTATACCCAGCACCAGGCGCGGCCGAGGTAACCGTTTCATTGCCAAAACCAAACGCCAAAGAGCTGCAGCTGATCACATCCCTATCTGCAACTGAACACACAGAGGAGTCCATAGCTGAGAGGTGGAGAATGCAAGTACTAAGCAAGGAGCAAGGCATCTGAACGGACATTGGGGGCATGTTATTAGTCATCCAGGTAGTTATAGGGTTAAAAGAAAAAAGTATCACAAAAAGAATGTTCTAATATAGTCGTAAGTGATCGCATGTACTAACACCGAGAGCAAAAGAAGGTTCATGAATTATTAATGCGAATGAATACATCTCCTTAGGGGGCAGTATATAGCACATATATCCATATACATAGAGGACAGGATTGTAACAAATATAGCCATATACATAGGAGGTAGTATTATAGTAGTTATATTCTTGTACATAGGAGGTAGTATTATAGTAGTTATATTCTTGTACATAGGACTAGTATTATAGTAGTTATATTCTTGTACATAGCAGCAGTATTACAGTAGTTATATTCTTGTACATAGGAGGTAGTATTATAGCAGTTATATTCTTGTACATAGGGGGCAGTATTATAGTAGTTATATTCTTGTACATAGGAGTAGTATTATAGTAGTTATATTCTTGTACATAGGACTAGTATTATAGTAGTTATATTCTTGTACATAGGAGGTAGTATTATAGTAGTTATATTCTTGTACATCGTAGCAGTATTATAGTAGTTATATTCTTGTACATAGGACTAGTATTATAGTAGTTATATTCTTGTACATAGGAGGTAGTATTATAGTAGTTATATTCTTGTACATAGGGGCAGTATTTTTGTTGTTTTTTTCTTGTACATAGGGGGCAGTATTATACTAGTTATATTCTCGTACATAGGAGGTAGTATTATAGTAGTTATATTCTTGTACATAGGAGCAGTATTATAGTAGTTATATTCTTGTACATAGGAGTAGTATTATAGTAGTTATATTCTTGTACATAGGAGGTAGTATTATAGTAGTTATATTCTTGTACATAGGAGCAGTATTATAGTAGTTATATTCTTGTACATAGGACTAGTATTATAGTAGTTATATAATTGTACATCGTAGCAGTATTATAGTAGTTATATTCTTGTAAATAGGAGGTAGTATTATAGTAGTTATATTCTTGTACATAGGGGGAAGTATTATAGTAGTTATATTCTTGAACATAGGGGGCAGTATTATACTAGTTATATTCTCGTACATAGGAGGTAGTATTATAGTAGTTATATTCTTGTACATAGGAGCAGTATTATAGTAGTTATATTCTTGTACATAGGAGTAGTATTATAGTACTTATATTCTTGTACATAGGGGGCAGTATTATAGTAGTTATATTCTTGTACATAGGAGCAGTATTATAGTAGTTATATTCTTGTACATAGGAGCAGTATTATAGTAGTTATATTCTTGTACATAGGAGGTAGTATTATAGTAGTTATATTCTTGTACATCGTAGCAGTATTATAGTAGTTATATTCTTGTAAATAGGAGGTAGTATTATAGTAGTTATATTCTTGTACATAGGGGCAGTATTATAGTAGTTATATTCTTGTACATAGGGGGCAGTATTATACTAGTTATATTCTCGTACATAGGATCAGTATTATAGTAGTTATATTCTTGTACATAGCAGTAGTATTATAGTAGTTATATTCTTGTACATAGGAGCAGTATTATAGTAGTTATATTCTTGTACATAGGACTATTATTATAGTAGCTATATTCTTGTACATAGGAGTAGTATTATAGTAGTTATATTCTTGTACATAGGACCAGTATTATAGTAGTTATATTCTTGTACATAGGAATATTATTATAGTAGTTATATTCTTGTACATAGGAGTAGTATTATAGTAGTTATATTCTTGCACATAGGAGCAGTATTATAGTAGTTATATTCTTGTATATAGGAGCAGTATTATAGTAGTTATACAGGAGGTAGTATTATAGTAGTTATATTCTTGTACATAGGGGCAGTATTATAGTAGTTATATTCTTGAACATAGGGGGCAGTATTATACTAGTTATATTCTCGTACATAGGAGGTAGTATTATAGTAGTTATATTCTTGTACATAGGAGCAGTATTATAGTAGTTATATTCTTGTACATAGGAGTAGTATTATAGTAGTTATATTCTTGTACATAGGGGGCAGTATTATAGTAGTTATATTCTTGTACATAGGAGCAGTATTATAGTAGTTATATTCTTGTACATAGGAGCAGTATTATAGTACTTATATTCTTGTACATAGGAGGTAGTATTATAGTAGTTATATTCTTGTACATCGTAGCAGTATTATAGTAGTTATATTCTTGTAAATAGGAGGTAGTATTATAGTAGTTATATTCTTGTACATAGGGGCAGTATTATAGTAGTTATATTCTTGTACATAGGGGGCAGTATTATACTAGTTATATTCTCGTACATAGGATCAGTATTATAGTAGTTATATTCTTGTACATAGGAGTAGTATTATAGTAGTTATATTCTTGTACATAGGACTAGTATTATAGTAGTTATATTCTTGTACATAGGAGGTAGTATTATAGTAGTTATATTCTTGTACATCGTAGCAGTATTATAGTAGTTATATTCTTGTACATAGGACTAGTATTATAGTAGTTATATTCTTGTACATAGGAGGTAGTATTATAGTAGTTATATTCTTGTACATAGGGGCAGTATTATAGTAGTTATATTCTTGTACATAGGGGGCAGTATTATACTAGTTATATTCTCGTACATAGGAGGTAGTATTATAGTAGTTATATTCTTGTACATAGGAGCAGTATTATAGTAGTTATATTCTTGTACATAGGAGTAGTATTATAGTAGTTATATTCTTGTACATAGGAGGTAGTATTATAGTAGTTATATTCTTGTACATAGGAGCAGTATTATAGTAGTTATATTCTTGTACATAGGACTAGTATTATAGTAGTTATATTCTTGTACATAGGAGGTAGTATTATAGTAGTTATATAATTGTACATCGTAGCAGTATTATAGTAGTTATATTCTTGTACATAGGAGGTAGTATTATAGTAGTTATATTCTTGTACATAGGGGCAGTATTATAGTAGTTATATTCTTGTACATAGGGGGCAGTATTATACTAGTTATATTCTCGTACATAGGAGGTAGTATTATAGTAGTTATATTCTTGTACATAGGAGCAGTATTATAGTAGTTATATTCTTGTACATAGGAGGAGTATTATAGTAGTTATATTCTTGTACATCGTAGCAGTATTATAGTAGTTATATTCTTGTAAATAGGAGGTAGTATTATAGTAGTTATATTCTTGTACATAGGGGCAGTATTATAGTAGTTATATTCTTGTACATAGGGGGCAGTATTATACTAGTTATATTCTCGTACATAGGATCAGTATTATAGTAGTTATATTCTTGTACATAGGAGTAGTATTATAGTAGTTATATTCTTGTACATAGGAGCAGTATTATAGTAGTTATATTCTTGTACATAGGACTATTATTATAGTAGCTATATTCTTGTACATAGGAGTAGTATTATAGTAGTTATATTCTTGTACATAGGACCAGTATTATAGTAGTTATATTCTTGTACATAGGGGCAGTATTATAGTAGTTATATTCTTGTACATAGGAGCAGTATTATAGTAGTTATATTCTTGTACATAGGAGCAGTATTATAGTAGTTATATTCTTGTACATAGGAGTATTATTATAGTAGTTATATTCTTGTACATAGGAGTAGTATTATAGTAGTTATATTCTTGCACATAGGAGCAGTATTATAGTAGTTATATTCTTGTATATAGGAGCAGTATTATAGTAGTTATATTCTTGTACATAGGAGTCGTATTATAGTAGTTATATTCTTGTACATAGGAGGCAGTATTATAGTAGTTATATTCTTGTACATAGGAGTAGTATTATAGTAGTTATATTCTTGTACATAGGGGCAGTATTATAGTAGTTACATTCTTGTACATAGGAGCAGTATTATAGTAGTTATATTCTTGTACATAGGAGCAGTATTATAGTAGTTATATTCTTGTACATAGGAGGTAGTATTATAGTAGTTATATTCTTGTACATCGTAGCAGTATTATAGTAGTTATATTCTTGTACATAGGGGCAGTATTATAGTAGTTATATTCTTGAACATAGGGGGCAGTATTATACTAGTTATATTCTCGTACATAGGAGGTAGTATTATAGTAGTTATATTCTTGTACATAGGAGCAGTATTATAGTAGTTATATTCTTGTACATAGGAGTAGTATTATAGTAGTTATATTCTTGTACATAGGGGGCAGTATTATAGTAGTTATATTCTTGTACATAGGAGCAGTATTATAGTAGTTATATTCTTGTACATAGGAGCAGTATTATAGCAGTTATATTCTTGTACATAGGAGGTAGTATTATAGTAGTTATATTCTTGTACATCGTAGCAGTATTATAGTAGTTATATTCTTGTAAATAGGAGGTAGTATTATAGTAGTTATATTCTTGTACATAGGGGCAGTATTATAGTAGTTATATTCTTGTACATAGGGGGCAGTATTATACTAGTTATATTCTCGTACATAGGATCAGTATTATAGTAGTTATATTCTTGTACATAGGAGTAGTATTATAGTAGTTATATTCTTGTACATAGGAGCAGTATTATAGTAGTTATATTCTTGTACATAGGACTATTATTATAGTAGCTATATTCTTGTACATAGGAGTAGTATTATAGTAATTATATTCTTGTACATAGGACCAGTATTATAGTAGTTATATTCTTGTACATAGGGGCAGTATTATAGTAGTTATATTCTTGTACATAGGAGCAGTATTATAGTAGTTATATTCTTGTACATAGGAGCAGTATTATAGTAGTTATATTCTTGTACATAGGAGTATTATTATAGTAGTTATATTCTTGTACATAGGAGTAGTATTATAGTAGTTATATTCTTGCACATAGGAGCAGTATTATAGTAGTTATATTCTTGTATATAGGAGCAGTATTATAGTAGTTATATTCTTGTACATAGGAGTAGTATTATAGTAGTTATATTCTTGTACATAGGAGGCAGTATTATAGTAGTTATATTCTTGTACATAGGAGTAGTATTATAGTAGTTATATTCTTGTACATAGGGGCAGTATTATAGTAGTTATATTCTTGTACATAGGAGCAGTATTATAGTAGTTATATTCTTGTACATAGGAGCAGTATTATAGTAGTTATATTCTTGTACATAGGAGGTAGTATTATAGTAGTTATATTCTTGTACATAGGAGTATTATTATAGTAGTTATATTCTTGTATATAGGAGCAGTATTATAGTAGTTATATTCTTGTACATAGCGGCAGTATTATAGTAGTTATATTCTTGCACATAGGAGCAGTATTATAGTAGTTATATTCTTGTACATAGGAGCAGTATTATAGTAGTTATATTCTTGCACATAGGGGGCAGTATTATAGTAGTTATATTCTTGCACATAGGAGCAGTATTATAGTAGTTATATTCTTGCACATAGGGGGCAGTATTATAGTAGTTATATTCTTGCACATAGGGGGCAGTATTATAGTAGTTATATTCTTGCACATAGGAGGCAGTATTATAGTAGGTATATTCTTGTACATAGGAGCAGTATTATAGTAGTTATATTCTTGTACATAGGAGCAGTATTATAGTAGTTATATTCTTGTACATAGGAGCAGTATTATAGTAGTTATATTCTTGTACATAGGAGCAGTATTATAGTAGTTATATTCTTGTACATAGGAGGTAGTATTATAGTAGTTATATTCTTGTACATAGGAGCAGTATTATAGTAGTTATATTCTTGTACATAGGGAGCAGTATTATAGTAGTTATATTCTTGTACATAGGAGCAGTATTATAGCAGTTATATTCTTGTACATAGGAGCAGTATTATAGTAGTTATATTCTTGTACATAGGAGCAGTATTATAGTAGTTATATTCTTGTACATAGGAGGTAGTATTATAGTAGTTATATTCTTGCACATAGGAGCAGTATTATAGTAATTATATTCTTGTACATAGGAGTAGTATTATAGTAGTTATATTCTTGTACATAGGAGCAGTTTTATAGTAGTTATATTCTTGTACATACGAGTAGTATTATAGTAGTTATATTCTTGTACATAGGGGCAGTATTATAGTAATTATATTCTTGTACATAGCAGCAGTATTATAGTAGTTATATTCTTGTACATAGGGGCAGTATTATAGTAGTTATATTCTTGTACATAGGAGTAGCATTATAGCAGTTATATTCTTGTATATAGGAGCAGTATTATAGTAGTTATATTCTTGTACATAGGGGCAGTATTATAGTAGTTATATTCTTGTACATAGGGGGCAGTATTATAGTAGTTATATTCTTGTACATAGGGGGCAGTATTATAGTAATTATATTCTTGTACATAGGGGCAGTATTATAGTAGTTATATTCTTGTACATAGGAGCAGTATTATAGTAGTTATATTCTTGTACATAGGAGGTAGTATTATAGTAGTTATATTCTTGTACATAGGAGCAGTATTATAGTAGTTATATTCCTGTACATAGGAGCAGTATTATAGTAGTTATATTCTTGTACATAGGAGCAGTATTATAGTAGTTATATTCTTGTACATAGGAGCAGTATTATAGTAGTTATATTCTTGTACATAGGAGGTACTATTATAGTAGTTATATTCTTGTACATAGGAGGTAGTATTATAGTAGTTATATTCTTGTACATAGGGAGCAGTATTATAGTAGTTATATTCTTGTACATAGGAGCAGTATTATAGTAGTTATATTCTTGTACATAGGAGATAGTATTATAGTAGTTATATTCTTGTACATAGGAGCAGTATTATAGTAGTTATATTCTTGTACACAGGGGCAGTATTATAGTACTTATATTCTTGTACATAGGAGCAGTATTATAGTACTTATATTCTTGGACACAGGTGGCAATAGTTATTTTCTCCTACATATGGGGCTCCATTATAGAAGCATTATTGGTCGGACTTCTGAATCATTGTTGTTAATAGTTCTTTTACACTCAGTTAGTAGAATTTCCAGCCCCATCAGTCTCCTCTGTCCTTCTCCTCAGGGCACTGGCTACTATGGCAGATTGCTGCACTTGTATCAATTAGACTTTCCTTAGCTGTGACTCTTCTGGATCCTGGAGATGGATGAAGCAGCAGATAAACAGCCTTGTTTATGGCTGTGTTGATTATCTCCTCTCATGGACCCAGCAAGGTAGAGAAGGTAGAGTGCGTCTTACTTAGAGCTTGTGGCTCAGCGGGAAGCTTTATTAAGAAAGCATTTCATGGAGCTGCTGGGAGAAGGAGCCTTACAGCCACTCTTAAATGTTCCTCTAAATGGCTCAGCGATCAGCCTGAAAATTCTCAAGAAGGAGACACTTCTCACAAGGGGAACTATAATTAAAGGCAACGTTGATTTCTTCATAAATTCTACAGGAGACAGAAAATCTAAACTCGGAGCAGCAATGTTCCTAGTGCTGCAAAGGTCACCGAGATCTTATGAACCTCCCAGAGGTATTTGCAGTAATATAGTGCTGAGAGGGAAACATTTTTTTTCTTATTATTGTGCCTCTATGAAATAAAAAGGAAGCAATTTATTGTCAACAAGGTCACAAGATCCCCGTCCTTAGGGACATCTTATCGTCAAGACATAAGGCGTTTTCTGTTGTTCACTTATTTTTCAGTTTTCAAAGACAAAAGTGAGTTATTTGTATTCTGGCAGGAAAATATGTTGGCGCAGTCCAGAGGAAAATTTTTAATTTCAAATCTACTCTGGGGGTGTGGCTTAAAATGTAACAAGTGTATGGACTGATCCAAATAAAATGTAACAAGTGTATGGACTGATCCAAATAAAATGTAACAAGTGTATGGACTGATCCAAATAAAATGTAACAAGTGTATGGACTGATCCAAATAAAATGTAACAAGTGTATGGACTGATCCAAATAAAATGTAACAAGTGTATGGACTGATCCATATAAAAGGTAACAAGTCTATGGACTGATCCATATAAAATGTAACAAGTGTATAGACTGATCCATATAAAATGTAACAAGTGTATGGACTGATCCAAATAAAATGTAACAAGTCTATGGACTGATCCATATAAAATGTAACAAGTGTATGGACTGATCCATATAAAAGGTAACAAGTCTATGGACTGATCCATATAAAATGTAACAAGTGTATGGACTGATCCATATAAAATGTAACAAGTTTATGGACAGATCCAAATAAAAGGTAACAAGTGCATGGACTGATCCAATAAAATGTCAAATAAATGTAAGTAAATGTATAGACCAGGGGTCAGCAGCCTTTGGGCGATCCAGCTATTAAAGGACTACAAGTCCCAGTATGCCTCTTCTTTGAGCTATCCATAAAAGTGTACAGAGCAAGCTGGCCTGGGACTTGTAGTTCTGCAGCAGCTGGCGTGCCGAATGTTACTGATCCCTGTTATAGACTTGTCAATTAGGTCAACGACATTAAAAAGGGATTTGACAATGAAGGAGAAATGGTGCAATGGAAATAATAAAAAAAAAAAAAATTACCTAGAAATTTGAGCTGATGTTTATGGCCCCAGTTAAGTTGCATCTTAAAGGGGTACTCCACCATTCACAATACTTATTTGTTACAAGAGTCTCTCAAAGCAGGGTGTCCCACATACATATTCTATCACCCACAGACCATTAGTTCTATCCTGGCTCTCAAGCCATAAGCCTTATGAGCTACACAATGGGGGGAACTTCCCACCCTACCTACACCCTTTTTCTGGTATAGATGGGTGTAAATTTGGTGCACAGTCCTCTCTTGTGCCACCAGGTTGAGGGGTCCACATAATATAACTGTGTGGGTCTCCAATTCCTGAATGTTGAATTTCCTTAAAGCGCCACCACAGGGGAAATTAAGTATTACGCATGAGATATCCATGTTATGGACAGATATTCCAGGTTCCTCAGCATGGAGATGTTTTTTTAACCCCTTCTAGTAACTCAGGAAAGCGGTTTCTGTACAAGGAATCCAATTTAATTTTGTTTTTCAGAGGCATCACTGGGATCTTCACATATTTGTGAGGTTGAGGGTGACCTTTAAGGCACGGAGATACATGCAATATACTGATGATGAGACGGTACATAAGAGACATCATTTCACGAGGACTCTTATAGTTCTAGATGATGCTGTAACCGCAGCCGGCTGCCATCAGAACGCAACGCGATGATATTCACAGGTGTCGCCTGCTCTCCAATCACAAATGCAAATCTGAACCTAAGAGCACGATGGGGGATGGGGGGGATTGGTTTACGTCCGTAGTCTAAATCAGAGGAATTGGCTCCAACATGATACCTGCTGGAGGTTACAAGAGGCGCAGATTGTGTTTCAGGTAAATTACAAGGCAAATATTATGAGCTTTGTTATGGTGCCGCCGGGTTACTTATTATCCAATGATCAGTTCTAAAGAGAAATATTACAGAAGGTTATGGGTCAAAAGTAGATGCAGCACTTTGTAGAAGAAAATATAAAAATTATAGTGACCCCCACATCACCCTATAAAGATGGGTTTCCATTATCTGTGTATACTGTCAGCAAGGGCTCGACCGCCTAAATAATTAGTATGATAAATAGATAGATAGATATGAGATAGATAGATAGATAGATAGATAGATAGATATGAGATAGATAAGATAGATAGATAGATAGATAGATAGATAGATAGGAGATAGATAGATATGAGATAGATAGATATGAGATAGATAGATAGATAGATAGATAGATAAGATAGATAGATAGATAGATATGAGATAGATAGATAGATAGATAGATAGATAGATAGATAGATAGGAGATAGATAGATATGAGATAGATAGATATGATAGATAGATAGATAGATAGATATGAGATAGAGAGATATGAGATAGATAGATAGATAGATAGATAGATATGAGATAGATAGATAGATAGATAGATAGATAGATAGATAGATATGAGATAGATAGATAGATAGATAGATAGAGAGATATGAGATAGATAGATAGATAGGATAGATAGATATATAGGAGATAGATAGATAATAGATAGATAGGAGATAGATAGATAGATAGATAGATAGATAGATATGAGATAGATAGATTGATATTAGATAGATAATAGATATGAGATAGATAGATAATGAGATACATAGATAGATATGAGATAGATTTGAGATAGATAGATAGATAGATAGATAGATAGGAGATAGATAGATAGATAGATAATAGATGATAGATAGAACATAGATAGATATGAGATAGATTTGAGATAGATAGATAGATAGATAGATAGATAGATATAGATTTGAGATAGATAGATTAAAGATAGATATATAGATAGACAAATTATAGATAGATAAATAAATAAATAGATAGATCAATAGATAGATAATAGAGAAATATAGAGAGAGATAAATAGACTAATAGATAAATAGATAGATACATAGATATCATTGAATTAATAATTCTCTACTGCACTTTCATGGATCTCAGCTAATGTTCTCCTCTAGAAGACTCCGGTTCCACATTAGATATATTTCCCTTTTATTATTACCAGGGTATAAGTTTAGTTCTTGGAAGGAACATTCAATTCCCAGCTAGAGCAGACTACATCCCATCAGCTCCTGTTACCAGTCCAGATTTATTCTGGTGCCCGCCGCTAGCCGACGATTCCTTTCTGCATCAAAACCTTTTTTTTTTCCCACTTCGTACACAAACCTGAGATCAAAAAAAGATACGGCATTAAACTCACAGAAAATCAATAGGAGCCGGAGACTCATAAATAATTTTACATCAGCATAAAGTATAATAAATATTTCTTTATTTCACCAAGAGCAGCGATAACCCTCATGATAGTCTCCTTGAGAATCCAACAGTTTACTGCCAAGACGTGATGGAAATACCAGTGAACTGAGGATGGCACAGAGATGACCCAGAGGCACACAGGCTGCTTCACCGCAGACAACACCTGGACCAGTCTCATCTATCCGTGAACGCACAAAAATGGAAAAGAAAATACTCACATTACTTAAGATGCATAATGTTTAATCCTTTAATAGAAGCTTTCACCACCTCCACCAACTCCAGCTCTTTTCATCCTTTAATAGCCGCCCCTCACCTGATTCTGGCACAGTTGGAATTTTTTCTCTTCCCCTCACCATTCCTGAGCAATCAGTGATGTTAATTTTTGTACCTGATATGGTAACTAAACTCCCTAATAGCAAGTGGGTTGTGTCAGGCAGGAGCAGGCAAGGGGGCGTGACTCAGAGCACCAATCAGAGGTGGACAAGCTCAGAGCTCAGAATCCCACCCCTTGCCTGTTCCTACCTGACACCACCCACTGGACATTAGGGAGTCTAGGTAGTATATCATGCACCAAAACTAACTGCACTGATTTCTCGGGAACATTGGGGGTTAGAGAAAAAATTCCAACTGCACTGGAATCAGTGGATAGATGCCTATTAAAGGATGCAAAGAACTGGAGTGGGTGGGGGTGGTGAAAGGTCGTCTTTAAAGGGCTATTCCCAACTGAGACATGTATGGCATATATGTGGGTCCCACCTCTAGGACCTGAACCTATCTTCAGAACAGGAATCACCCAGCCCACCTCCTGCCTGGTCACATGGATGCTGTAAATGTAGTAGGTGTCCATTCCATTCACTTCTATGGGTTTTCGATAAATAGCCAAGGAAGCCTGTGACCTGAAATGGATATGCCACAGATGTATAAAATGGGAATGCCTCATTAACCCTATATTAACTCTTCTGTAGTAATAAGTCCTTACTTTTATTGACAGATAATACATTGACTGCCATGACAAGAGTGACTACAGAGCCGTAACGGAAACCTTTTATGTAATTTCACGTTCAGCTCCTGCTTGGTTCTGTTATTTAGATTAAAACACATTCCAAGGTAAAAGGGTCACTTGTGAGCTAGAAATTACCTGAATTCGTCCCATAAATCCCATCCCACAGATATTGTGTTGCAATTCTACACTCTCTCCAGTTGACTTGTACTAAGGTGGCCACGCCAAGGCAGACATGAGTCGCTTCCATGGGCATTGGGACCAGGCCATAGAGGGCAAGAGTCATTGACAGTCTGAAGGTCAGCTGGGCCCTGATGGCAGACCCTGCCGACATGGTAATGGTAGGTCAGGGTATTTGACCTTGGAACTTGGAAGATGTCGAAGCTTGGTTAGATTCCTCAACTGTTTGTCATGTGGTTTGAGGTTCTATAAAAGTGCATCTTCCACCACAATTTATGAAACAAATTTGGGTTGAGTGGTTTATTGATGGTGCTCAGTGGGCAGGTGCAGCCACCCCTTTAGTATCTGAGGGCCAACAGAGAATATGTGGAATCGGGTATATAACGGCATGTGGCTATGTGTTTGTCACTAGATCCTTATTCTCAGCTACTGCATTAAATAGACAAAAACCTTGGTCAGGTGCAGGAGTGAAGACGAGAGAATCGGAGACGCTGCCGCTCCCTTAATTACATTTTCATGGGCTTTTCATGAACTCTGGGCGACCTCTTTGTAATTTCATTTTTCCATCTTATGAAGACTGCATCAACATTCATTTTAATGCTTTTACTTGTGAACTTTCGGTTCAATACCAATGCATTAGAGAGGGAAATACACAAAAACAGAGCACACTGCAAAATCATAAAGGTGCATTCAGAAGACTGTGCACCCCCTACAGGATCACCCAGGGTAAGAGATATCCAACCTAGAGCTGAAGGGAATCATGGTTATCACTAGAATAGACAGCAGACTCTAAGGGGAACTATACAAATAAAAACTGTACAAATACAAAATAGAGAGAGCCTGTGAGTCCTCCTTCTCCCCCTACTCATAGAGAGCATGTGAGTCCTGCTTCTCCCCCTACTCATAAGGAGAGCCTGTGAGTCCTGCTTCTCCCCCCCTACTCATAGAGAGCCTGTGAGTCCTGCTTCTCCCCCTACTCATAGAGAGAGCCTGTGAGTCCTGCTTCTCCTCCTACTCATAGAGAGCCTGTGAGTCCTGCTTCTCCCCCTACTCATAGAGAGAGCCTGTGAGTCCTGCTTCTCCTCCTACTCATAGAGAGCCTGTGAGTCCTGCTTCTCCTCCTACTCATAGAGAGCCTGTGAGTCCTGCTTCTCCTCCTACTCATAGAAAGCCTGTGAGTCCTGCTTCTCCCTCTACTCATAGAGAGAGCCTGTGAGTTCTGCTTCTCCTCCTACTCATAGAGAGAGCCTGTGAGTCCTGCTTCTCCCTCTACTCATAGAGAGAGCCTGTGAGTTCTGCTTCTCCTCCTACTCATAGAGAGCCTGTGAGTCCTGCTTCTCCCCCTACTCATAGAAAGCCTGTGAGTCCTGCTTCTCCCCCTACTCATAGAGAGCATGTGAGTCCTGCTTCTCCCCCTACTCATAGAGAGAGCCTGTGAGTCCTGCTTCTCCCCCTACTCATAGAGAGCCTGTGAGTCCTGCTTCTCCCCCTACTCATAGAGAGAGCCTGTGAGTCCTGCTTCTCCCCCTACTCATAGAGAGAGCCTGTGAGTCCTGCTTCTCCCCCTACTCATAGAGAGAGCCTGTGAGTCCTGCTTCTCCCCCTACTCATAGAGAGGCCTGTGAGTCCTGCTTCTCCCCCTACTCATAGAGAGAGCCTGTGAGTCCTGCTTCTCCCCCTACTCATAGAGAGCCTGTGAGCCCCCCCTCCCCCCCTACTCATAGAGAGCCTGTGAGTCCTGCTTCTCCCCCTACTCATAGAGCGCCTGTGAGTCCTGCTTCTCCCCCTACTCATAGAGAGAGCCTGTGAGTCCTGCTTCTCCTTCTACTCATAGAGAGACTGTGAGTCCTGCTTCTCCTCCTACTCATAGAGAGAGCCTGTGAGTCCTGCTTCTCCCCCTACTCATAGAGAGCCTGTGAGTCCTGCTTCCCCCCTACTCATGGGCCTGTGAGTCCTGCTTCTCCCCCTACTCATAGAGAGAGCCTGTGAGTCCTGCTTCTCCTCCTACTCATAGAGAGGCCTGTGAGTCCTGCTTCCCCCCTACTCATAGAGAGAGCCTGTGAGTCCTGCTTCTCCCCCTACTCAGAGAGAGCCTGTGAGTCCTGCTTCTCCCCCTACTCATAGAGAGAACCTGAGAGTCCTGCTTCTCCCCCTACTCATAGAGAGAGCCTGTGAGTCCTGCTTCTCCCCCCTACTCATAGAGAGAGCCTGTGAGTCCTGCTTCTCCTCTTACTCATAGAGAGCCTGTGAGTCCTGCTTCCCCCCTACTCATAGAGAGAGCCTGTGAGTCCTGCTTCTCCCCCTACTCAGAGAGAGCCTGTGAGTCCTGCTTCTCCCCCTACTCAGAGAGAGCCTATGAGTCCTGCTTCTCCCCTACTCATAGAGAGCCTGAGTCCTGCTTCTCCCCCTACTCATAGAGAGAGCCTGTGAGTCCTGCTTCTCCTCCTACTCATAGAGCCTGTGAGCCTGCTCCCCCCTCCAGAGGGCCTGGAGCCTCCTTCCCCCTACTCATAGAGAGCTGTGAGTCCTGCTTCTCCCCCTACTCATAGAGAGCCTGTGAGTCCTGCTTCTCCCCTACTCATAGAGAGCCTGTGAGTCCTGCTTCTCCCCCTACTCAAAGAGAGACCTGTGAGTCCTGCTTCTCCTCCTACTCATAGAGAGCCTGTGAGTCCTGCTTCTCCCCCTACTCATAGAGAGCCTGTGAGTCCTGCTTCTCCCCCTACTCATAGAGAGAGAGCCTGTGAGTCCTGCTTCTCCCCCTACTCACAGAGAGCCTGTGAGTCCTGCTTCTCCCCCTACTCATAGAGAGCCTGTGAGTCCTGCTTCTCCCCTACTCATAGAGAGCCTGTGAGTCCTGCTTCTCCCCCTACTCATAGAGAGAGCCTGTGAGTCCTGCTTCTCCTCCTACTCATAGAGAGCCTGTGAGTCCTGCTTCTCCCCCTACTCATAGAGAGCCTGTGAGTCCTGCTTCTCCCCCTACTCAAAGAGAGAGAGCCTGTGAGTCCTGCTTCTCCCCCTACTCATAGAGAGAGCCTGTGAGTCCTGCTTCTCCCCCTACTCATACAGAGAGCCTGTGAGTCCTGCTTCTCCCCCTACTCATAGAGAGAGCCTGTGAGTCCTGCTTCTCCCCCTACTCATAGAGAGCCTGTGAGTCCTGCTTCTCCTCCTACTCATAGAGAGAGCCTGTGAGTCCTGCTTCTCCCCCTACTCAGAGAGAGCCTGTGAGTCCTGCTTCTCCCCCAACTCATAGAGAGCCTGTGAGTCCTGCTTCTCCCCCTACTCATAGAGAAAGCCTGTGAGTCCTGCTTCTCCCCCTACTCATAGAGAGAGCTGTGAGTCCTGCTTCTCCCCCTACTCACAGAGAGCGCCTGTGAGTCCTGCTTCTCCCCCTACTCATAGAGAGCCTGTGAGTCCTGCTTCTCCTCCTACTCATAGAGAGAGCCTGTGAGTCCTGCTTCCCCCCTACTCATAGAGAGAGCCTGTGAGTCCTGCTTCTCCCCCTACTCAGAGAGAGCCTGTGAGTCCTGCTTCTCCCCCTACTCATAGAGAGAGCCTGAGAGTCCTGCTTCTCCCCCTACTCATAGAGAGAGCCTGTGAGTCCTGCTTCTCCCCCTACTCATAGAGAGAGCCTGTGAGCCCCCCCCCCCCCACCATGGGCCGGGCCTGTCCCCCCCCGAGGGCCTGGGCCTGCTTCTCCCCCTACCAGAGAGCCTGTGAGTCTGTCCCCTACAGGGGCGCCGCCCTCTCTGGGCTGAGTCCTGCTTCTCCCCCTACTCAGAGAGAGCCTGTGAGTCCTGCTTCTCCCCTATTCAGGCCTGTGAGTCCTGCTTCTCCCCCAACTCATAGAGAGCCTGTGAGTCCTGCTTCTCCCCCTACTCATAGAGAAAGCCTGTGAGTCCTGCTTCTCCCCCTACTCATAGAGAGAGCCTGTGAGTCCTGCTTCTCCCCCTACTCATAGAGAGAGCCTGTGAGTCCTGCTTCTCCCCTACTCATAGAGAGCCTGTGAGTCCTGCTTCTCCTCCTACTCATAGAGAGAGCCTGTGAGTCCTGCTTCTCCCCCTACTCATAGAGAGAGCCTGTGAGTCCTGCTTCTCCCCCTACTCAGAGAGAGCCTGTGAGTCCTGCTTCTCCCCCTACTCATAGAGAGCCTGTGAGTCCTGCTTCTCCCCCTACTCATAGAGAGAGCCTGTGAGTCCTCCTTCTCCCCCTACTCATACAGAGAGCCTGTGAGTCCTGCTTCTCCCCCTACTCATAGAGAGAGCCTGTGAGTCCTGCTTCTCCCCCTACTCATAGAGAGAGCCTGTGAGTCCTGCTTCTCCTCCTACTCATAGAGAGAGCCTGTGAGTCCTGCTTCTCCCCTACTCACAGAGAGAGCCTGTGAGTCCTGCTTCTCCCCCTACTCATAGAGAGCCTGTGAGTCCTGCTTCTCCCCCTACTCATAGAGAGAGCCTGTGAGTCCTGCTTCTCCCCCTACTCATAGAGAGAGCCTGTGAGTCCTGCTTCTCCTCCTACTCATAGAGAGAGCCTGTGAGTCCTGCTTCTCCCCTACTCATAGAGAGCCTGTGAGTCCTGCTTCTCCCCCTACTCATAGAGAGCCTGTGAGTCCTGCTTCTCCCCCTACTCATAGAGAGAGGGAGCCTGCTTCTCCCCCTACTCAGAGAGAGCCTGTGAGTCCTGCTTCTCCCCCTACTCATAGAGAGAGCCTGTGAGTCCTGCTTCTCCCCCTACTCATAGAGAGCCTGTGAGTCCTGCTTCTCCCCCTACTCATAGAGAGAGCCTGTGAGTCCTGCTTCTCCCCCTACTCATAGAGAGAGCCTGTGAGTTCTAGCCTGGGTCTCCTCCCCCTACTCATAGAGAGACCTGTGAGTCCTGCTTCTCCCCCTACTCATAGAGAGAGCCTGTGAGTCCTGCTTCTCCCCCTACTCATAGAGAGAGACCTGTGAGCCTGTGAGTCCTGCTTCTCCCCCTACTCATAGAGAGGCCTGTGAGTCCTGCTTCTCCCCCTACTCAGGCCTGTGGCCCCCCCCCCCGAGAGAGCTGTGAGTCCTGCTTCTCCCCCTACTCATAGAGAGCCTGAGTCCTGCTTCTCCCCCTACTCATAGAGAGAGCCTGTGAGTCCTGCTTCTCCGCCCAACTCATAGAGAGCCTGTGAGTCCTGCTTCTCCCCCTACTCATAGAGAAAGCCTGTGAGTCCTGCTTCTCCCCCTACTCATAGAGAGAGCCTGTGAGTCCTGCTTCTCCCCCTACTCATAGAGAGAGCCTGTGAGTCCTGCTTCTCCCCTACTCATAGAGAGCCTGTGAGTCCTGCTTCTCCTCCTACTCATAGAGAGAGCCTGTGAGTCCTGCTTCTCCCCCTACTCATAGAGAGAGCCTGTGAGTTCTGCTTCTCCTCCTACTCATAGAGAGCCTGTGAGTCCTGCTTCTCCCCCTACTCATAGAGAGCCTGTGAGTCCTGCTTCTCCCCCTACTCATAGAGAGAGAGCCTGTGAGTCCTGCTTCTCCCCCTACTCATAGAGAGCCTGTGAGTCCTGCTTCTCCCCTACTCATAGAGAGACAGCCTGTGAGTCCTGCTTCCCCCCTACTCATAGAGAGAGCCTGTGAGTCCTGCTTCTCCTCCTACTCATAGAGAGCCTGTGAGTCCTGCTTCTCCTCCTACTCATAGAGAGAGCCTGTGAGTCCTGCTTCTCCTCCTACTCATAGAGAGCCTGTGAGTCCTGCTTCTCCCCCTACTCATAGAGAGAGCTTGTGAGTCCTGCTTCTCCTCCTACTCATAGAGAGCCTGTGAGTCCTGCTTCTCCCCCTACTCATAGAGAGAGCCTGTGAGTCCTGCTTCTACCCCTACTCACAGAGAGGCCTGTGAGTCCTGCTTCTCCCCCTACTCATAGAGAGAGGCCTGTGAGTCCTGCTTCTCCCCCTACTCATAGAGAGCCTGTGAGTCCTGCTTCTCCCCCTACTCATAGAGAGACAGCCTGTGAGTCCTGCTTCCCCCCTACTCATAGAGAGAGCCTGTGAGTCCTGCTTCTCCTCCTACTCATAGAGAGCCTGTGAGTCCTGCTTCTCCTCCTACTCATAGAGAGAGCCTGTGAGTCCTGCTTCTCCTCCTACTCATAGAGAGCCTGTGAGTCCTGCTTCTCCCCCTACTCATAGAGAGAGCTTGTGAGTCCTGCTTCTCCCCCTACTCATAGAGAGCCTGTGAGTCCTGCTTCTCCCCCTACTCATAGAGAGAGCCTGTGAGTCCTGCTTCTCCCCCTACTCACAGGGCCGTGGTCCTGTCCCCCTCTCAGAGAGCCTGTGAGTCCTGCTTCTCCCCCTACTCATAGAGAGAGCCTGTGAGTCCTGCTTCTCCCCCTACTCATAGAGACAGCCTGTGAGTCCTGCTTCTCCCCCTACTCAGAGAGACAGCCTGTGAGTCCTGCTTCTCCCCCTACTCATAGAGAGAGCCTGTGAGTCCTGCTTCTCCTCCTACTCATAGAGAGAGCCTGTGAGTCCTGCTTCTCCTCCTACTCATAGAGAGCCTGTGAGTCCTGCTTCTCCCCCCTACTCATAGAGAGCCTTTGAGTCCTGCTTCTCCCCCTACTCATAGAGAGAGCCTGTGAGTCCTGCTTCTCCCCCTACTCATAGAGAGAGCCTGTGAGTCCTGCTTCTCCCCTACTCATAGAGAGAGCCTGTGAGTCCTGCTTCTCCTCCTACTCATAGAGAGAGCCTGTGAGTCCTGTTCTCCTCCTACTCAGGGAGCCTGCCCGGCCCCTCCTCCCCCCCTACTCATGGGGCCTGGTCCTGCTTCTCCTGCTACTCATAGAGAGAGCCTGTGAGTCCTGCTTCTCCTCCTACTCATAGAGAGCCTGTGAGTCCTGCTTCTCCCCTACTCATAGAGAGCCTGTGAGTCCTGCTTCTCCTCCTACTCATAGAGAGCCTGTGAGTCCTGCTTCTCCCCCTACTCATAGAGAGAGCCTGTGAGTCCTGCTTCTCCCACTACTCATAGAGAGAGCCTGTGAGTCCTGCTTCTCCCCCTACTCATAGAGAGAGCCTGTGAGTCCTGCTTCTCCCCTACTCATAGAGAGACCTGTGAGTCCTGCTTCTCCCCCTACTCATAGAGAGCCTGTGAGTCCTGCTTCTCCCTCTACTCATAGAGAGCTGTGAGTCCTGCTTCTCCCCCTACTCATAGAGAGAGCCTGTGAGTCCTGCTTCTCCCCCTACTCATAGAGAGAGCCTGTGAGTCCTGCTTCTCCCCCTACTCATAGAGAGCCTGTGAGTCCTGCTTCTCCTCCTACTCATAGAGAGAGCCTGTGAGTCCTGCTTCTCCCCCTACTCATAGAGAGAGCCTGTGAGTCCTGCTTCTCCCCTACTCAAGAGAGAGCCTGTGAGTCCTGCTTCTCCTCCTACTCATAGAGAGAGCCTGTGAGTCCTGCTTCTCCCCCTACTCATAGAGAGAGCCTGTGAGTCCTGCTTCTCCTCCTACTCATAGAGAGAGCCTGTGAGTCCTGCTTCTCCCCCTACTCATAGAGAGAGCCTGTGAGTCCTGCTTCTCCCCTACTCATAGAGAGAGCCTGTGAGTCCTGCTTCTCCTCCTACTCATAGAGAGAGCCTGTGAGTCCTGCTTCTCCCCCTACTCATAGAGAGAGCCTCTGAGTCCTGCTTCTCCCCCTACTCATAGAGAGCCTGTGAGTCCTGCTTCTCCTCCTACTCATAGAGAGAGCCTTTGAGTCCTGCTTCTCCCCTACTCATAGAGAGAGCCTGTGAGTCCTGCTTCTCCCCTACTCATAGAGAGAGCCTGTGAGTCCTGCTTCTCCTCCTACTCATAGAGAGAGCCTGTGAGTTCCACTTCTCCTCCTACTCATAGAGAGAGCCTGTGAGTCCTGCTTCTCCCCCTACTCATAGAGAAAGCCTGTGAGTCCTGCTTCTCCCCCTACTCATAGAGAGAGCCTGTGAGTCCTGCTTCTCCTCCTACTTATAGAGAGCCTGCGAGTCCTGCTTCTCCCCCTACTCATAGAGAGAGCCTGTGAGTCCTGCTTCTTCCCCTACTCATAGAGACAGCCTGTGAGTTCTGCTTCTAGCCCTACTCATAGAGAGAGCCTGTGAGTCCTGCTTCTCCCCCTACTCATAGAGAGAGCCTGTGAGTCCTGCTTCTCCCCCTACTCATAGAGAGCCTGTGAGTCCTACTTCTCCTCCTACTCATAGAGAGAGCCTGTGAGTCCTGCTTCTCCCCCTACTCATAGAAAGAGCCTGTGAGTCCTGCTTCTCTCCCTACTCATAGAGAGAGCCTGTGAGTCCTGCTTCTCCTCCTACTCATAGAGAGCCTGTGAGTCCTGCTTCTCCTCCTACTCATAGAGAGAGCCTGTGAGTCCTGCTTCTCCTCCTACTCATAGAGAGCCTGTGAGTCCTGCTTCTCCCCCTACTCATAGAGAGCCTGTGAGTCCTGTTTCTCCCCCTACTCATAGAGAGAGCCTGTGAGTCCTGCTTCTCCTCCTACTCAGAGAGCCTGTGAGTCCTGCTTCTCCCCCTACTCATAGAGAGAGCCTGTGAGTCCTGCTTCTCCCCCTACTCATAGAGAGAGCCTGTGAGTCCTGCTTCTCCCCCTACTCATAGAGAGCCTGTGAGTCCTGCTTCTCCTCCTACTCATAGAGAGCCTGTGAGTCCTGCTTCTCCCCCTACTCATAGAGAGCCTGTGAGTCCTGCTTCTCCCCCTACTCATAGAGAGAGCCTGTGAGTCCTGCTTCTCCTCCTACTCAGAGAGCCTGTGAGTCCTGCTTCTCCCCCTACTCATAGAGAGAGCCTGTGAGTCCTGCTTCTCCCCCTACTCATAGAGAGAGCCTGTGAGTCCTGCTTCTCCCCCCTACTCATAGAGAAAAACCATGACTATTCTTAAGCTTGAAGCTCTTGGCTGAGAATACTAATAATGCCTCTAACTACCATGTTGTTTTAAAAATATTTTTGCCTTCTTGTCTGACTGAGACACCAGGACCCAAGTGCTACTTCTACAGCTACAACCCCTATAGCACCTCTGTTCCTACCAAAAATGTCCGATCCACCCTGTCATCTCATACCAACCACATTCACACCTAACCCTACCATACATGTATATCATTAGTGTGTACTCTATGGATCTCATTATTTATAATGGCATTTTTTTTATTATTATTTATTTACCCTGACATTTAAGGTTAAATATATCAGCGTCGACCCCGCCATAACGTATCACAATGTACCTGGTGCCGTGAAAATTATTAATATACTAAGAGGGAGCATTTCATCTGGTGTTTCCAATTTAAATGCTAATGGAGACCTTTAACATAATTTAGTTACTCTTGCATAATCTGTTGCCCAAACCATTTTCGTACAGCGATGCGTTATCACATTGTATAACAAACAATCAGACACAAATTCGCCGAGCACTCTAAATTCCAATAGCATCTTGCTTTATGTTCTGGATGGCTGTAAGAGATGTCTCTTCAGCAAAAACATCAGAATTTATAAGCAGATGATGTGTAAACACAGCACAAGGTCATAAAACGTGAATAACTTATGATGGCGCCACAAGAAGGGGAAGAGGCCGAGTGACGCATTGTAACAAAATACAGCCTGGTCCACAATTTTAAGATGATAGAATGTAGAGTAATGGGGAAAACTAGACATTCCCAACACCAAAAGTTGAGTTAGACTTTCCAGTTTGATTGTTGCAATACCCCTTTAAAGGGGAGGTTCTGAGACTCTAATATTGATTGTCTATCCATAAGATAGGTCACCAGTATCAGATTGGTGGTGGTCTAACTCTCGAATGCCCCATCAATCAGCCAACTGAAGGGCCAGCATTGCTTCGTGAGTACTTTGGCCTCTTCTTGATGACTGTGATGTCATATTCATGACCTTTAAGGTGAGTAAGCCTGGGCTGCAATACCAGTCACAGCCACTACACAATATACAGCGCTGTGGCTGGTTTACCGATGTGTCCACCTTCAACTTATCTCAGATTTACCTTGAACATAGCCCAAATTTGGTCAAGGAATTTCTTATGAAAACAATACAATAGAGTGACAAGCTTGAAAAAAAAACGCAAGTCACAACATATCCACTGGGTGGCGGCACATATAGCCTGTCACTTTGTGACACAATATTGCAAATCAATATTGGCTTGAAAATCTAATCATGTTGTAACACATATATCAAGAGTAAAGGTGAGGAAGGTTACGTGTGCACAATATAGAGACCACAGTATGGGGTGACGTGATTCGGACCCCCATCGATCTGATCCTGATCCGCTAAAGAGGTGCATTATTGTATCGCTTCAACATGGTGCAGTGCCCTTTAATTTTTCCAGTCATTTTACTATTGTAAGGGACATGACACTTGCTTACGGAATGACTGGCACTTACAGGCAATGTTTTGTCAATTTTAGTAATAATTGCCGACAACTCGGAACTATGCAAATTAAGAACAAAAAAGCGTTCACAGAAGGAGGCTCGCATTATATAGAAGTAATTACATCCAAATGGTTTTCATGAGTAAAGTTTTATATACCGAGGAGCAGAAATTATTATTCACTGTGAAGCAAAAACATTATAATGAGATTATTTATATCATCAAATACCCGGTAACTGCAAATCTGCCAGTTCTGGGCCAGGAACATGTCAGCAAATCAAAGAGAATGGAAATGGGGAATTTATACACTCTGATTCGCTAAGCCCTCGTACCCATCTTCAGTCTGCACAGAATATCGAGGCAGACAGGCAGGATGGAAAAGAAGGCGTTAACCCCACCTTAGAGTGAATTTCCACCTTTTAATCCTATTATTTTGCACCAAAGTTTTACTGTTTATAGGGAATGTGTCACCAGAAAATTACATACTGTATGTTTAAAATCAAGTTTTTATGTTAACATATTTTTAAGACTTTTTGATGCCCCTATTTCTTTTTCCTTTTTTTTTTTTTTTTTTTTTAATACTATTTCCTGCAATTTTTCCTCTGACCAATAAGCCTACTAAAAGACTGATACTTGACCATTTTTCTTTGCAGCATTCACCTCATTTACATCACAGATAGAATTACAATAGAAGATAACACCTCTAAAGATAACATCACTGACCCATGGTTACATCAACACTGAGAATAGATGATAATGAATTTTTTTTTTACTCCATTCATATCCAAATCTGCTCTTAGAATTCCTCTACATCTCAATGCCATGTGAGCAGTCAAGCGAGGAACAGGACGCAGATAGGCTATAAATGATTAGCAAATAAGTAGGTAAAATATAGTAAAACGTGAAAATGATCCTTAAAGGCTATGTCCTTACATGCTTGAAGGAGATTCCTACCTAGAAAAATGTAGATGGAAACATTCTAAGAATACGCACCGCAACTGTGTAGTTTGAGTTAAAGGTTTTGTCCATTTTGGGTAATCTCTTCTTAGAATTGTACCCCATCGATAACCTGATGACAGTGCCACCACAGGGGAAAGGAAATATTATACTACAAACAGATAGGCGGCCCATGAAGTGAATGGACGTCCTGGGTCCTCCAAAGTGAAAGACACTCTTTGTAGCTATGGGAATCCTTAAAGGGAGTTACAATAATTTCATTTTACCCCTTATTCATAAGACAGGGGATACCTTGCTGAATGATGCCCAATATTCTGGAAAGTTTCAGATGCCACAGTGTACAAGAGTCATAGCAAGGTGTTTTTTTACCCAGGGGCATTACTAAGTACTTTTAATTAGAGTAGCCCCTCTGGCACCCCATGTAAATGATTTTTGGGTTGCATGAAAGATGAAATAAAGGAATATTGATTCAAGAGACCCTAACCTATCTATCTGCAGGGCTGGGGGGATATGCTGGGTCTGGTGACACTAACCTATCTATCTGCAGGGCTGGGGTGATATGCTGGGTCTGGTGACACTAACCTATCTATCTGCAGGGCTGGGGGGATATGCTGGGTCTGGTGACACTAACCTATCTATCTGCAGGGCTGGGGTGATATGCTGGGTCTGGTGACACTAACCTATCTATCTGCAGGGCTGGGGGGATATGCTGGGTCTGGTGACACTAACCTATCTATCTGCAGGGCTGGGGTGATATGCTGGGTCTGGTGACACTAACCTATCTATCTGCAGGGCTGGGGTGATATGCTGGGTCTGGTGACACTAACCTATCTATCTGCAGGGCTGGGGTGATATGCTGGGTCTGGTGACAGTAACCTATCTATCTGCAGGGCTGGGGTGATATGCTGGTTCTGGTGACACTAACCTATCTATCTGCAGGGCTGGGGTGATATGCTGGGTCTGGTGACACTAACCTATCTATCTGTGGGGCTAGGGTGATATGCTGGTTCTGGTGACACTAACCTATCTATCTGCAGGGCTGGGGTGATATGCTGGGCCTGGTGACACTAACCTATCTATCTGCAGGGCTGGAGTGATATGCTGGTTCTGGTGACACTAACCTATCTATCTGCAGGGCTGGAGTGATATGCTGGGATCTGGTGACACTAACCTATCTATCTGCAGGGCTGGGGTGATATGCTGGGGTCTGGTGACACTAACCTATCTATCTGCAGGGCTGGGGTGATATGCTGGGGTCTGGAGACACTAACCTATCTATCTGCAGGGCTGGGGTGATATGCTGGGTCTGGTGACAGTAACCTATCTATCTGCAGGGCTGGGATGATATGCTGGGTCTGGTGACACTAACCTATCTATCTGCAGGGCTGGGGTGATATGCTGGTTCTGGTGACACTAACCTATCTATCTGCAGGGCTGGGGTGATATGCTGGGTCTGGTGACACTAACCTATCTATCTGCAGGGCTGGGGTGATATGCTGGGTCTGGTGACACTAACCTATCTATCTGCAGGGATGGGGTGATATGCTGGTTCTGGTGACACTCCCTTTAAAGTGCAATAAATACAATATAATATAATGATATATAATATGCTAGGCTACAGTATATAAATATCATAGAATACGATACCAGATAATATAATATAGGCTTTTAGTAAGTAGTTGAAGCTCCAGTAACGGGAAATTCCACTTCAGCGAAAGTATTAAATGCCAAGTTAATCTCATTAAACAATAGAACGCTCATAGACACATTGGAGAAGAAATAAATCAGTTTTCGCCGATGCGGCCTCTCTGAAATACAGATGCTCGTTCTTAAACAATCGTAGGCCATTTACCAAAATCCAACAACCGTCTGAGGAGAAAGCATTTATACCGCCACGTTCCCGAGAGGCCTTGAAGTCAGCGACCAGGCAGCTTGTTACTTGCTGAGGATTTCAGCTTTTCAATTCCCTCTTTTTTCCCTCGAAGTAAACAAGCTGGCTCTATTATAAACCGGGGAAAAAAAAATTGCCACTCAATCTCCGGTAACCCCTGAAGTGACAGAAAATCATCAGAAAGGCCAGAGAACGTATTACATGACCCAGAGGATATAGTACAATGAAGGCTGCTCGGTTCATAGACCCTCCGGTTATATAATGTGCCTATATTTAACAATGCATCGGGAGGAAGATGAAAAGCTGTATGGAAGAAACACTGAAAAATCAATAGAAAGCGCTGCGAGGAAAAAAACCCTGCAGGGTATAATGGATGGCCATCAAAGAAAATGGCTCCGATCTGTCAAAGAACTGGACTGGAAAGTAAAGAGAGATGGAAGTGGTCTGTCGCCTCGGGTACACCGCCGCAGGTAACCGAGTGCCTGGCCCTAGGATAGCTCCATATTTAGAAACTTGGAAACGTTTTACTTCTACTTTGTTACGTATGAAAGATCCTAGAACGTATCATAGCATGGCCAGACGGTGGTCTACTCTTGGCTGCCACCAGTAAGCCACCATCATGGAAACAGCCGGCCATGAGCCATCAATGAGGGCACGAGGTTGAACCAACCGTTCTCCTATAAAGGTCAAGGACCAAGGGGCCCCCTCTGCAAACCTTAAGGAGACCACACACAAAACTGAGGTTGGCTGAACCTAATGAGTTCAGGAAAAGATGTTGACTATCGAACGTGTATGGGGGCCTCATGAGCAGAATCAGTGGAGATAAGGATCAGGCAGGTGGATTGTAATATGCCTGATACTTCCAAGCACTTTGTATAGACAAAATCAAAAATATCTCAGGACCATAACCTATCTATCTACTGGGCTGGGCTGATATGCTGGGTTCTGGTCACAGATTCCAATAAAGGTTAACCTCTTAGTGTCCAGGCATTAGTCTAGGCTGCCATTCTACAAGGGATCGAAGTGTGGATGGAGCCGCGCCAGGTGGGTGAGGTACTGAATGGTCAGTTACCCTGACTATATCCTTATGAGCCCCAATGTTAGATCTGTAATGGAGGCTCCCAACTATCACCCATCATTTACCATACTGGTGGAGTCCATCAGCCTTCTGAGGCATCACAGCCCAATTGTGAATGCTATTTCTGGCTACAGAAATCCCAATGAATAGTTTGGCCAAAAAATATAATAATATAATGGGGGCCTCAACACTTCTCACATTTCAAATGAGATACAAAAATGAGTTCAGCCACATATGTATCATCAAGGGCTCATCTCATCAGGGTTGTCGTGAGAGTTCTCCTAAGATTTCACCTGTTCATATGATAATTATTTTAAGTACCCTTTAAATCCCCCTTTAAGGACCCGATGAAGGATGAAGCAATGTATAAATGTTAAAACGTATCATTTCTTACCAACTTCAGATAAAGAAATACAAAGAGGTCACCAGGAGCAGAATCTAATTGTTATGCAGAGATGATTGTAGAAGTGACTAAGTGCAAAAAAAAAATAGAAATACTGCGGAAAAGTGTCAAGTAAAAAGATTACATATGAGAAACAGTGAGGCTTCAGTAATGTGCCCGAGTATTAAACCTATCAAGAGACTGAGCCGCAAAGCCAACCGAAAACAAAGACTAATACTTAGGGGACAGTATTATAGAAGTTATATTCTTGTACATAGGAGCAGTATTATAGTAGTTATATTCTTGTACATAGGAGGTAGTATTATAGTAGTTATATTCTTGTACATAGGAGCAGTATTATAGTAGTTATATTCTTGTATATAGGAGCAGTATTATAGTAGTTATATTCTTGTACATAGGGGCAGTATTATAGTAGTTATATTCTTGTACATAGGGGCAGTATTATAGTCGTTATATTCTTGTACATAGGAGCAGTATTATAGTAGTTATATTCTTGTACATAGGAGCAGTATTATAGTAGTTATATTCTTGTACATAGGGGCAGTATTATAGTAGTTATATTCTTGTACATAGGAGGTAGTATTATAGTAGTTATATTCTTGTACATAGGAGCAGTATTATAGTAGTTATATTCTTGTACATAGGAGTAGTATTATAGTAGTTATATTCTTGTACATAGGAGGTAGTATTATAGTAGTTATATTCTTGTGCATAGGGGGCAGTATTATAGTAGTTATATTCTTGTACATAGGAGTAGTATTATAGTAGTTATATTCTTGTACATAGGAGCAGTATTATAGTAGTTATATTCTTGTACATAGGAGCAGTATTATAGTAGTTATATTCATGTACATAGGAGCAGTATTATAGTAGTTATATTCTTGTACATAGGGGCAGTATTATAGTAGTTATATTCTTGTACATAGGAGGTAGTATTATAGTAGTTATATTCTTGTACATAGGAGCAGTATTATAGTAGTTATATTCTTGTACATAGGAGTAGTATTATAGTAGTTATATTCTTGTACATAGGAGCAGTATTATAGTAGTTATAGTCTTGTATATAGGAGCAGTATTATAGTAGTTAGATTCTTGTACATAGGAGGTAGTATTATAGTAGTTATATTCTTGTACATAGGAGCAGTATTATAGTAGTTATATTCTTGTACATAGGAGCAGTATTATAGTAGTTATATTCTTGTACATAGGGGCAGTATTATAGTAGTTATATTCTTGTACATAGGAGCAGTATTATAGTAGTTATATTCTTGTACATAGGAGGTAGTATTATAGTAGTTATATTCTTGTACATAGGAGGTAGTATTATAGTAGTTATATTCTTGTACATAGGGGACAGTATTATAGTAGTTATATTCTTGTATATAGGAGGTAGTATTATAGTAGTTATATTCTTGTACATAGGCGCAGTAATATAGTAGTTATATTCTTGTGCATAGGAGTAGTATTATAGTAGTTATATTCTTGTACATAGGGGACAGTATTATAGTAGTTATATTCTTGTACATAGGAGCAGTATTATAGTAGTTATATTCTTGTATATAGGAGGTAGTATTATAGTAGTTATATTCTTGTACATAGGAGTAGTATTATAGTAGTTATATTCTTGTACATAGGGGGCAGTATTATAGTAGTTATATTCTTTTACATAGGGGGCAGTATTATAGTAGTTATATTCTTGTACATAGGGGGCAGTATAATAGTAGTTATATTCTTGTACATAGGGGGCAGTATTATAGTAGTTATATTCTTGTACATAGGAGTAGTATTATAGTAGTTATATTCTTGTACATAGGGGCAGTATTATAGTAGTTATATTCTTGTACATAGGGGCAGTATTATAGTAGTTATATTCTTGTACATAGGGGCAGTATTATAGTAGTTATATTCTTGTACATAGGAGCAGTATTATAGTAGATATATTCTTGTACATAGGGGGCAGTATTATAGTAGTTATATTCTTGTACATAGGAGTAGTATTATAGTAGTTATATACTTGTACATAGGGGGCAGTATTATATTAGTTATATTCTTGTACATAGGGGGCAGTATTACAGTAGTTATATTCTTGTACATAGGAGTAGTATTATAGTAGTTATATTCTTGTACATAGTAGCAGTATTATAGTAGTTATTTTCTTGTACAAAGGAGCAGTATTATAGTAGTTATATTCTTGTACATAGGAGTAGTATTATAGTAGTTATATTCTTGTACATAAGAGGTAGTATTATAGTAGTTATATTCTTGTACATAGGAGCAGTATTATAGTAGTTATATTCTTGTACATAGGAGTAGTATTATAGTAGTTATATTCTTGTACATAGGAGTAGTATTATAGTAGTTATATTCTTGTACATAGGAGGTAGTATTATAGTAGTTAAATTCTTGTATATAGGATGTAGTATTATAGTAGTTATATTCTTGTACATAGGGGGCAGTATTATAGTAGTTATATTCTTGTACATAGGGGGCAGTATTATAGTAGTTATATTCTTGTACATAGGAGTAGTATTATAGTAGTTATATTCTTGTATATAGGATGTAGTATTATAGTAGTTATATTCTTGTACATAGGGGGCAGTATTATAGTAGTTATATTCTTGTACATAGGAGCAGTATTATAGTAGTTATATTCTTGTACATAGGGGCAGTATTATAGTAGTTATATTCTTGTACATAGGGGCAGTATTATAGTAGTTATATTCTTGTACATAGGAGCAGTATTATAGTAGTTATATTCTTGTACATAGGAGCAGTATTATAGTAGTTATATTCTTGTACATAGGAGCAGTATTATAGTAGTTATATTCTTGTACATAGGGGGCAGTATTATAGTAGTTATATTCTTGTACATAGGAGCAGTATTATAGTAGTTATATACTTGTACATAGGGGGCAGTATTATAGTAGTTATATTCTTGTACATAGGGGGCAGTATTATATTAGTTATATTCTTGTACATAGGGGGCAGTATTACAGTAGTTATATTCTTGTACATAGGAGTAGTATTATAGTAGTTATATTCTTGTACATAGTAGCAGTATTATAGTAGTTATATTCTTGTACATAGGAGCAGTATTATAGTAGTTATATTCTTGTACATAGGAGTAGTATTATAGTAGTTATATTCTTGTACATAGGAGGTAGTATTATAGTAGTTATATTCTTGTACATAGGAGTAGTATTATAGTAGTTATATTCTTGTACATAGGAGTAGTATTATAGTAGTTATATTCTTGTACATAGTAGGAGGAGTATTATAGTAGTTATATTCTTGTACATAGGATGTAGTATTATAGTAGTTATATTCTTGTACATAGGGGGCAGTATTATAGTAGTTATATTCTTGTACATAGGAGCAGTATTATAGTAGTTATATTCTTGTACATAGGGGCAGTATTATAGTAGTTATATTCTTGAACATAGGGGCAGTAATATAGTAGTTATATTCTTGTACATAGGAGCAGTATTATAGTAGTTATATTCTTGTACATAGGAGCAGTATTATAGTAGTTATATTCTTCTACATAGGAGCAGTATTATAGTAGTTATATTCTTGTACATGGAGCAGTATTATAGTAGTTATATTCTTGTACATAGGGGGCAGTATTATAGTAGTTATATTCTTGTACATAGGAGCAGTATTATAGTAGTTATATTCTTGTACATAGGGGGCAGTATTATAGTAGTTATATTCTTGTACATAGGGGGCAGTATTATATTAGTTATATTCTTGTACATAGGGGGCAGTATTACAGTAGTTATATTCTTGTACATAGGAGTAGTATTATAGTAGTTATATTCTTGTACATAGTAGCAGTATTATAGTAGTTATATTCTTGTACATAGGAGCAGTATTATAGTAGTTATATTCTTGTACATAGGAGCAGTATTATAGTAGTTATATTCTTGTACATAGGGGACAGTATTATAGTAGTTATATTCTTGTACATAGGGGACAGTATTATAGTAGTTATATTCTTGTACATAGGAGCAGTATTATAGTAGTTATATACTTGTACATAGGAGCAGTATTATAGTAGATATATTCTTGTACATAGGAGCAGTATTATAGTAGTTATATTCTTGAACATAGGAGCAGTATTATAGTAGTTATATTCTTGTACATAGGAGCAGTATTATAGTAGTTATATTCTTGTACATAGGAGGAGTATTTTAGTAGTTATATTCTTGTACATAGGGGCAGTATTATAGTAGTTATATTCTTGTACATAGGGGGCAGTATTATAGTAGTTATATTCTTGTACATAGGAGCAGTATTATAGTAGTTATATTCTTGTACATAGGGGCAGTATTATAGTAGTTATTCTTGTACATAGGGGCAGTATTATAGTAGTTATATTCTTGTACATAGGAGCAGTATTATAGTAGTTATATTCTTGTACATAGGGGGCAGTATTATAGTAGTTATATTCTTGTACATAGGAGTAGTATTATAGTAGTTATATACTTATACATAGGGGGCAGTATTATAGTAGTTATATTCTTGTACATAGGGGGCAGTATTATATTAGTTATATTCTTGTACATAGGGGGCAGTATTACAGTAGTTATATTCTTGTACATAGGAGTAGTATTATAGTAGTTATATTCTTGTACATAGTAGCAGTATTATAGTAGTTATATTCTTGTACATAGGAGCAGTATTATAGTAGTTATATTCTTGTACATAGGAGTAGTATTATAGTAGTTATATTCTTGTACATAGGGGAGTATTATAGTAGTTATATTCTTGACATAGGCAGTATTATAGTAGTTATATTCTTGCACATAGGAGCAGTATTATAGTAGTTATATTCCTGAACATAGGGGCAGTATTATAGTAGTTATATTCTTGTACATAGGGGACAGTA